>JANHFT010003936.1:369154-384477 GCA_032467955.1 Pseudoxenodon macrops
TATGATTGATGCCCCAATTCAACTGCAGCAGATCATTATCAGTGCAGTAATATTTTCTGAACTCAATCTAATTAGTAAACCTAATGAGAATAATTACCACTTACTTCTTGGGTAATTAGATAATTAATCAAAACAGTAGATTTCAATTTTTCCCTGGGTAATTGTTGAGTTATAAGTGAAGGACTTACTTTCGATTCACAATGAGCCATTCACGAATATAAGTCTGAACACAGTCCTGGACATGTAAATCTAATTCAGTCCTAGGAAGAAGCAAAAATGTTTCTATGCATAATCAGTGATTGTATATAAAGATAGTCAATATAATAACAGCAGCATGGCTATTCTTTTCACGTAATAAAAAAATGTTATTTTTGAAGCCATTTTTGTCATCTCCAAATCCAGTTTTCAAGTTAAATTTTTGAACATCTTATTCAACATGTTATTAATAATAAAATATCATCAAAACTTAAAAATTAAAGGACACTGGTAACATTACCAAGTATAGACTATATTTTTAAGTATAAACCACACAGTGTGTAAATAATGAAACAAATATCAAAGCACTGGTCTGCTAAAACACAGTTCAGTAAGAAAGGGATTCTGGTAACACTGATAACATAATCCTTTTGTTTATCCTAGGAAAAAGATGCAATACATTGATACAGCACATGCTTTTAATGAAAATGTTCAGTCCTCAGATCTCCAGATCAATTAATAGAAAATACTTCAGAGAGAAAAAAATGCTTTAATGAAAATTAAAATGTTCTAATGTTTGGGATTGTTGGGCTTCTCCCTGGTAGGCTACACCAGAACCAATTAAATAGGTATATTATAATCTAAAAATTTCAAAGAAGGATTTTAATTGCAGAAAAACTAAGAAGTCACAGTGAAAGAAATTCCAGAAAAAGTTGCATGTAACAATGAACTCAATGTTCAGTTTTTTTACATGTTTTTGTCCTGTCCATACTATATCATATGCTAGCCAATATCGTTTTTAGATATAAGGCTCAATTTCCATCTTTCTCTTGTTCTGGAAACTTTAGGTTTTAGGCATAGGAACTGGAAAAGAGAATAGTTCATATGGTGAAGACAGAAAAAAATTATTGCTAGTGTACTGCCATTAGCTTGCCACTAGATACAGTTAAGAAAAAGAAAGAGAAATCAGAGGAGCTTGTGACAATAGGAATGATGAGCAAACTCTAAGATAAGTCAAAATGGTTTGTTCTAGCTTCATATTTTAAACTGGGAAAATCTGAAACTCTTATCAGTTCAAACTTTGTACTTATTTTATTTACCACCATTCTATCATTATACATTGTACAAGGAGTTTACCCTGGGTGAATAAATGCTTAGTCAATACATTTATGAGTACAATATTTGAAAATTATTTTTCCAAAGATTCTTTTAAGTATTATAGTGATATCGCAGAATACGTAGCAATAAAAATATTTGTCAGACCACTGGCTAACCAGAATACATTGATGAGAAATACTTCTGGTTCAAAAATCCCCAAAGAATGGGAACATTAAAAACAGGTTTCAGTTGCTTGCTTAAAAAGGTTTCCTCACCGTTCTTCTGGTAATGATGGTTCCAAGGTTCTATGCTCCTTTGCAGCATAAACCACCTCCAAATCATCTTCAGAAAAATCACCCAATTCTTGCAAGAGATCTGAATCTAGGTTATTCAGCTGCATCATTAAGAAACCTTCAAAATCCACTGGATCTACAGCATCATAAAACTGAGGCTAAATAGTACAAAAAAGAAAAAGAAAGGGAAAAAAAAGAAAATGCTTTTTTTAGGAATATAAAAGCATTTCTGGGTTTCCATTAAATATTAACCTCAAATGCACTAACACCCTAAAAAGTTCATTTTATGGATCAAGAGCAAAGGGCATAAGTCACACATACATTCATACACATAATCATAACTGTTAAGCCTATAGTTTAAAAAAATTAAGGCTACTTGAACCTTCTTAATTTATTAGAAAATAGGTTAAATGACGAGAAATTGTTAAATAAAAAAATATTTCCTTTTCTCCTATCTCTTTTCTTTAGTAATGTCGGACAAAATTATATAAGCAGTTTCCTGCTGAAGATTTAGCTCAATCTATATTTAATGGCTTAATTTCTCTTTTAAATCTATGAAATTTAATTTATAATTAAAAACAAATCATATCTATTTTCATTAGGGAAGTGCCATGTGCTACAGAAGTAAGCCAAACGGCAAGATGCGAATGGAAGAGGAAGTCATTTTACCTTATTGAGAATGTGGTCACAAAGGAAGATATTTTCACAAACTACCAAATTTGAGAGATGTACAAACGTTCTTGCCACAAGGAAGACTATAATGAGTAAACTAGCATTGTTCTTCTCCTGTTTTATTTTATTTATGTGTTTTTAAATTCAACACATTTTTATATTGCTCATTTCACACAAGTGACTCTGGATGGCTTACAATACAAAATGGTACTCTTTATAAGACTTTGAAGTTGAAAATATCTTCTAGAGAAGCTCTTCGTACAAATGAGAAAAACCAGGATCTTCAGTCAGTAAAGAATCCCCGCCTGCCTGAATAGAACATGAAGTCTAATGATTCATATGTTGAACTCTATTCAGTCATTCTAGCTATTAAAGCAAGGAAGCTGGGTACAGTTAGAATTAGCATACATAATTTTTTGAGGTAATAAATAAATTTTTTTCCTGTCGTAATTTCTTGAGTGTGTCTGGAGATTGGGATTGTCTTCCAAACCACATACATCCCCATTGTAATTTTTAATGTGCATTTAGCAGATTAGACTAAAAATTATAAAAATTAATATATATTTAAATATACATATTGTTAGCTAACTATAGACAACAGCAGATTTCTTTGTTAAATAAATAATGCATCCCCAAAGTTCGTATACATAGCACATGCTCAGACCAACCAGAAATTATTGAGAGACGACAACTATGTAGGGGAAAGAATTGTTAGAGGAAGATAAAAACCATTAGTAAAAAGCAGCAATTAAGATTTTGGCAGTGTGGTTTATCTATAAAAAGAAACCTACAGAGAAACAATTAACATACCTTTTTAGTGCAGTAAAATTAGCAGTATGATGCAATCAAAATGGTGGCTAGGTGAAACAAAAAGTAAGCAACTTGGCAGAAAGTATTTTGAGAACAAAATACACACTTTTTATCATCCAATGAATCTCCAAGAAAGTTAACTGCTCAAGTTGAGGAAGTGAATTAGATATCTTCAAGAGACAGGAAATATATATTTACTATGTTTCAGTTCTCAGAACTGTGAGTTCCTAATAACCTGTTTATTCTTGTCAAAATACAGTTAAAAGATTTTAGGATAAATTTAAGAATAGTTCAACAAAGTTCTGCAAAATTCCATTCACTCTAGCAGATATTAAAATCAAGAAGGATATATTGCCTCTTAATAGTAACATTTGTAATCAGTGATGTCTACAGAAAGATCATACCAATGACAAAAACAGGCTTTCTCTCATCCTTTTATAGAGCATTAATTGTGAAATATGGTGCTGTGTTTCAAACAGATTTGAATCAACCAAGAAATACGAAATGTATGGGACTATTTTTTAATAGCATAGTTCCTCAGAATCCCGTAACACAAACTTTAAGCAGAACATCATAAAAAAATCAGATGGATTCACAGGTGGCTGAACACCACAGCCAACAAATGATCCTTGGTCCCTCTATGTCCACAAGGAACAGCCTATTAAATGACTTAGATAAGAATACAAAAGGCATGCATATAATATTTCTGTATGACACAAAGCTGGAGAAGATTGCTAATAATCCTAACACTGGCTTAGTAACAGTACTTGTGAGAGAGGTTTGGGGGTCTTGGTAGAAATTAAAGATAAGAGAACAATGTGCAGAAGCTGCCAAAAAGCTAATGCAATTTGGGGTTACATGGAGTACAGGATCAAGATCACAGGAAGTGATGATACTGCTCTGTTTCATTGGTAGGACCACATGTGGAATACTGTGTCCAGTTCTCATCATGACACAAAAGATGCTGGGGAACTGGAAATAATCAAGGGAAGAATGACAACGCTGGCTTAGAAGCTAAATTCTACAATGTTAAAGGTACCTGGTATTTTTAGCTAAAAGCAGCAAAGAATAAGGGAAAACATGATAACAATCTTCTGTTACATGATAGAATGTCATACAGAAGAGTACATTTATTCTCCCTGAGGGTAAGACAAGAAGCAATCAGTGGAAGCTTTACAGTGAAATCCAAACTTGAATTAACAAGGAATTTCTTAATTGTGAGAATTATTAAACAATGGGGCAGACTGCCTTCTGAATTTGTGGGTGCTCCATCATTGAGAAAGCACTGTCCTCACACAACTTCATAGTTATTATAGTTTTACTGTATATTAATAAGACTAACCTGTTGTCTTTCAATTCAGATTAGATGTCACTTTTAAATAATCAATTTTTTCTAGTTAGGCAGAAATCACTCTCTAGTCCCCTTGATTTCTCTTCAATGTATGAGCAAATTTCCATTTACTTATATGTATATAAATTTATTGGAGTCAATGTCTGTCAGGGCACCTAATAATCATAAACTCTACATCAGGGTTCCAAACAATGCCCTAATAAAATCAGGAACCTCAAGCAATTTTGCAAGAAAAATCCAGTTGTTTATTAGGAGTGCCATGTCGGCACAACCTAAGTGAAGCCAGCTCTGATTTCACCTAGTTTGCGCATTGCCTCTGACCCTGTTTCCCCTCCCCCCCAAGGTGTGTCACCAGTCACATTCCCCAAGAAAGCAATTTTACGGGTCATAGAAGTCACTCCCTCTGGCCATTGCAGGTCTCTGTGGAGATGGCCTTGACTTCGGCAGACTAGGATGTGTTTTGTTTTGACTGAGGTGTAAATTCTTTGGTGCAGCTGCAAAGCGCGATTTTCCATCCCCCTGTCTATGGCAACTCGGTAGCAGGTCAGGAAAGCTTCGCAAGTTGACACTCTAAGGGTCATTAAAATAAAATAATAAAGGGGGAATTCACAGTTGAATCATGAGAGGCGTAATCCTTTTCTTGAACACTATTCTAACTTTCATTTCCCTGATCCTATCTGATAGATATAGTGTCCTTGCTCATGTTAACTGGGATAAATGATGCACAAACACTAATATGGATCAATTTAGTCTAGTGACTAAGGAACTAGACTAGAAACCAAGAGACCCTGAGTTCTAATTCTGTCTTAATCATGAAAGCCAGCTGAGTGACTTTGGGTCAGTCATTCGCTTTCAGCCCAAATTACCACACAGAGTTGTTGTTCTGGAGAAAGTAGAAGGAGGAAGGAGTATTAGATACATTTGCCACGAGTTATTTATGAAAAAATAAAGGTGGAATAAAAAAATCTTTAAAAAGTAAGTTTTTACACTCACCAGATTAATGGAAGAAAAACCAGGCGTACTATTACTTCGCTGACAGAAGGTTCCAAAGGATGGTGGATGCACAAACTGTCGTCTTATTTCTGCTGAGGAATGCCTTCAATATAAAAAACACCACCAGAATTTGTTATACCTGTTACATTTAACTGAGCATATTTTCTTAATATTTGAACACGTTCCATGTAATCGAACTGTTGCCTGTTATACCGATTAGCATTCTTACCGTTAATATAAAAGTGATGTGCGCAGATGTCTCTTCGTTTGAGAGTGTTTCTCTGTCAAATTCAGGGACTAGGTTCTTTCCACAGCACCACACCAACTCAGGTGCCTAGTTTTATGGACAATACAACCTCAACCATATAAGGAAGTGCAGACTTCAACTCCCGAATTCCCTAGTCAGCACTGGCTAGAGAATTCTAGAAGTTGAAGTTCACATCTCTTAACGTCGTGGAGGTTGAAAATCACTGTTCTAAACATTCAAAAAATTCTTACCTTAATGAACTTGCTAATTAAAGAGGGCTGCTCCAGGTTCCTATTTTTATCTTTTATTAAGGCAGTTACTGAAGAAATTTGAAAAAATTTAAAACAATGTCACTCTTCTCATTAATTTATTAATAGTACATGTTTTTCTTACAAATATTTTAGTTATGTCAATATCTAATGGGTTTAATATTAGTTTCACATGATGCAATAAATAAATATTCTATGTATGTGTCACTTTCATTTTTTTAATGACTGTCAATAGATATCACCCAAACGCTATTTTGGGGTCCTCCATAATTTTTATAGGCAAGGGGCTTGAGAGAAAAATGTTTAAGAAACGCTGTTCTAGAGGAATACAGGGCTGTGGTATGGGTAATTATTCACAATTGAGTGCAAAATTTCCATTGCTAAGCAAGGCTGTTGTTTTACAATCTTTTTTTGCCACAGCTGTTAAGGCAATCATGCGGTCACTAAGTGAATCTGGCTTCCCGCATTGACTTTGCTTTTGGAAGCCAGCTGGTAAGGTTAGTGATGGTGATCACATGACCCTGTGACAGAGCAACTGTCATAAAGACATGCCGGTTGCCAGGCACCCAAATTTTGATCACGTAACCATGGAGACGCTGCAACGGTCATAAGGGTGAAAAACAGTTATAAGTCACTTTTTCCTGTGCTGTTGTAACTTCAAACGGTAACTAAACGAATGGTTGTAAATCAAGGACTACTTGTAGGGCAGACAGCATAGAAGCTGGCTTTGACAAACAGAAGGAAGGTTTGTTACCAAGGCAACAACCAGGGAAACGTGGCATGAGCCATTACCAAAACAGAGATTTGTGAAAACGCCTCAGAGAAGCCTCCAATTCTCGTGAAGATAAAATAGGGAAGAAAGGAAGCACGTTCAGATTTTTCAAGATTCAGTCGCGATATTCCTTCTAATAAAAGTAGTTTTAGGCCCACAGAGCGTCTGTTTCTCAGTCTTCCATCTTACCACACCACAATAGACTGACATCTCAAATACAGAATTCAAATAAATAACCTGTCAACCGTACTTTGTTGCGGTTCTTCTCTCTGCTGCAGCTGTTTCCCTCCTCCTCCCCGCCAGTAAATCATGTTTGTGATTAACATAGCCCCAGAAACTACTCTTGAAATGGTGACAGACAGGCCATAAATCAATCCTGTTACGGACCAGGAAGAGGAGGTGCAGATACAGATTAACAGAGTTGGAATGGAGCTTGCAGGTCATCTAGTCCAGCCCCCCTGCCCAAGCAGGAGACCCTACATCTGCCTCTACCTAGGATTGAACTCACAACTCACAATTCACAACTCCTGATTGGGAGGCAAGACCTCTACCTCTAGGCCACAGTAGCTGTACCTGCAGCAGCAACTCAGCACTTCTAGGGATAACAGTACTGAAGGGACAGATTCCAGCAATGTTGAAGATAATGATTCCCCTCTAGTTGAGGGGAAAATAACTTTTCAAGTCTCAGCTCTGGTGCCGTGCTTTGACCTCTGGATTTCACCTCGCTGCATCTCTCCTCTTTTCCCTTAGATTTGCCATTTGTTTGTTTGCTTCTAAAAAAACTTCTGAGTTTGCAGAACTCTGGACTGTGGCAGGCAGGCAGGCAGGCAGCCAGCTACCTTGTTGGCTGGCAGCCAGAAAGGCTGGCACTATAAAGCCCTCGGCAAAAAATGTATATGTAATTGTAAATAATCCATAGGAAAATGTGAGACAAAACTGGGAAAATTCAAAATGCTAAGAAAAATGCTACAAAAACACATGAGAGGAGGAGTTAAATGTTCAAGTTAAAAGACACAACACAGAAAAAAGTTAAAAGACACAACACAGAAAAAAGGAAGCTTGTCAAGATGAACTGGCTCTGATGCAAAGTCAAATTTAGCTTAAGCATTTTAGTAGTTTACATTTTTGCTCTGCAGAAGATGAGCGCCCTCTAGTGGCTGTCACAGAACAGAAAGTTGTTTAAATAAACTGGCCAAAGAGAGGATCAAGCAAGAATTCTGAGAATGAGAATGAACTCTGGTTTATTTTTCTAGTTCATCAATCACAATAATGAGCCGTGCGACACACAGAATTACTCCAAACAAAAGTCTGACAACAATGGGATCTGATTAGTCACAGCAAATATATACATTTTTCTCTTTAAACTCTTATATCATTCTCTCTCCAAAATTTTCATTTGTTGCATAAAGGAGCTGTGACTAAGCAAATACCCTTTGTCTTTCTTGCACAGTGTTTCTATTTAGCGGATTCAGAGTTTTCCCTAGATATAAAACAAGACTCTGCCCAGAGTCGCCTTATCAGGGAGATGGGTGGGATATAAATTTAATAAATAAATATAATATCACAGCTTGGTGAGAAATAAGATGTTATTAACTACATATACAGTCAGAGCCAGCTCTCGAGACTCCACAAATATTGTTCCACTGTTTTAAGGTTTTGCTCAAAAGTGGAAATCAGCAATAGGAAGTAAACATGTCACAATCTGCCAGGGTTGCTACAAGTCAAGTCACTCAGACACAAACTTCTGGAAGCCACTAAACAGGAAGGCCTGTTGATGACCACAAATGCTCAGCTTTCTCTAGTTGAACGTTCTTCACTCAGAATTTACAAATCCAGGTCATATTTTGCAGGCCCCCAAAAGCAACTGACGGTTGATATTATCATATGCTAACAGGATGGCCATGAATTTATCAGTAGACTCACTGAGCACGATGTAAAACAAAAGCCGACTGCTCTGTGGGTAAAAGAAAAGGCTGACCTTGTTTAGATTTCAAATCAAGCAAGAATTCACAACAAACTAACGTGTTGCTTTTAGTGACCTTTATAGAGTAAAACTTAGTAGGAAGAAATAAACTTCATCTTCTATTAGAACACATATCTGGGCATGGTAGTAAAAATTGGTCTTTTATCAACAGCAAGTCAAAAAAGGGCAGTTTCAAATACTTAATCTACTTAAATCTTTTTGGGCTCCTAATGTGCGGATTTCGTTTTTATTGTTAACATGTAGTTCTACATCTTATTTGTCTTAAAGTGTGTACCTTACAGTAATCCTTCAGATAGCTTGCAAAGATGGACACGTACAAAATAAAATCCAAAGTATGCAAAATAAAATAAACATATCAATATCTGGAGATGATAAAAATCCCAAAAAGCATTAACCTATGAACGTGAGGTCAGAGCGTGCTTCTCTTTCGATATGCCTATGAAAAAAACCAAGACAGCTGAGAAGCAGCTGTTAGCAGGAAAATTAAAAACAAACCTTCCTTCAGCTGTTCCTTCAATTACCAGAAGAATGGAGGGTTGCAGGCCATTTTAAATCAACTTAGCTAACCAGAGCTAATAACAAACCTCAGCTTTTAGGTCTCTCTTTGGAGAGCCTTTGTCTATTCGGGTTTAAAGACGCCAGGAATCACTCTAACTGGGATACTGGTACTTCCAAACCAATCTAAATCTGTTATCAAATGACCATTATTTGGTGATTTTTTTTTCAAATGGACATGTGCTATCATTCTCTCTCTCCTTTGTTATCAAAAATTGACAATTCACTGGGCCTTTACCTGGGCCAGGTTGGATGCCTTACCCTTCACAGTCCCCTGCTAGCATTACAAAAACACCTCTCTACATTAATGTGGGTGTGGTTGTGTAAAGTCCTTGAGCTACATCTGTTGCTCTCTTATAGGGACTCTCAAATGACATTCATTTATCCAATTCTAAGAGATATCCTGGCAGAAAATATGATCCTCATTAGATCACTTCTATCCAATCAGGATTCTGATGTATTTTTTCAGGTTGCCCAATTCTGCACCTATGTTTGTTCTATTTGACCTATTTGTGACAGAAGAGCATGGTTAATTTTGGTAATTGTCACTATTGTTTGTATTATTTATTGTTAACTTTATGCCTCTTTTATTCATCTCTATATATTTTAAGAGAGAGGGAGGGAGGAGAGAGAGAGTGGCCTAGTGGTTAAGCACCAGGTTAGAAACTGGGAGACTGGGAGTTCTAATCCTGCCATAGGCATGAAAGCCAGGTGGGTGACTTTGGGCCAATCATTCTCTCTCAGTACAACCCACCTCAAAGGGTCATTTTTGTGTGTGGGGAAAATAGGAGGAGGAAGGTGTGTTGATGTTCACTCCCTTGAGTTGTTTGTACAAATAATAATGGGGGGATATTATGTTTGTATGTGTAATATATTTTTGTGTATGTTATATTTTCTGTCTTAAAGGCCATTATCGGTGATGAATGATTAGTTTCCCTTAAAACAGTACTTTTCTAGGAATTTAACTTTTTTTCCAATATAAAGATAGTTGGAAAAGGAAATGCTAAATCGGATTACAAGGGTACACAGTAGAGACTATCATGTATTGTTTACAATTTTTAAAAATGAATAAGCTCAACTTATGTATTCCATAGCTATAATACAAACAGAAAAACAGCATTTTTTCACTGCGGTGATACCATACACAATAGCTAGATTTTTCAGGTTGTGAAGTTAGTTACATGTTCTTTCAACACTTTTTTGGCATTTCAACAGAAGGAGACTTCAACCCATTATTGGAAATGTCTGAGATTAAGCACCAAAAAGAAGTAAATATTTAGGGTTATTGTTTTAATCCCTTAGCTACCAGAAACTAGAGCTCTCTGACTAAAGAATGTGAATTGAAAAACAGGTAGAAAGAAATTTGCATCTGTTTCTGCTGTTCAAAGCTTTACTTACAATTACTAAGTTTGACTTTTCAGTAACCAGTTTTTCAGGTAAATCAAACAGCACCATGGCTATTTCCACACCTAAAGAGAAGATCAAATGTCACAATTTTTTTCCAGGCATCACATACATGTGGGTATGAGGCTTGTGACACATAAAACTCTATTTATTTGCCATCTAGACTACATTGATTACATTATGTAGAGGTGGTTTTTCTTGTACTTATGATGGCTGCCTTACATATATATAATTAATAATGCCTCATTTCAAACAGACCTAGGGGACGAATTAACCTATGGCTCAAGAACCTTTTTGGCCTCCAGACATGAAACCAGGAGACTAAATGGGCCTATACGCAGAGCAAACCATATCGCCTACTTTTAGCAATGTGTATTCTCTCCTGGCACATATAAAAGGCAAAGCAAGTGAATTTCTAGAAAACAGTGACCCAAATCCCAATCAAGCCAAAGCAAGCTAGTCTGCCAGGCAACAATGAAAGGAATCAACAATCTATGTCTGGCTGTGGGCTAGCAAAACATTCACACATTCTCATGTTATCATCATTAGATAACATTTGCAGGATATATTGCATTATATTAAACTGCTATTCTGCATCATTAGACTCTCTCTCTTATTATGCACAAATGTCTATCCAGTGACCCCAAGTGTTTATCATGAAAAAAACAATTGACAGTCCAAAATGTAATGTTAAAAAGGTATAAACAGAAAACTTGCAGACCCTTTTCAATTCTTTTTCTGAGCTGAAAGCCAGACTACAATTTACTTGAATAAAACACATTTTCTACTTTGTGCACAACCTCAAGATGGCGCATTTGGAATGTGTAGATGTTCTTAATAATAATAGATCATTGCTATTACATCTTTAATTTAGGTTTATAAAGAATTTGCATTAGCTGGCAGAAATTTAAAAATATTGATACATTTTCCATTAAGAAGGGCAGACAACATTGATGACAGGAAATAGTTTTATTGTTTGATAGTCCTTCAAAACTGATATAATAAGGAAAGGGACTCCACAAGAGAACTAGAAGCTTTATTGAGATAAGTCAAGGGTTCTGTAAGAGAATTCATGCCTGACTGGGGGATTCTGGGAGTTGAAGTCTACAGCTCTTAAAGTTACCAAGATTGGACACTGCTGAGATAGGATCTATTAACAAGAGTTTTCAAGTTTTTCCTCCCATTCATCTTACAACTCAATATCAGAGGAGCCAACCTGAACGACTTCCTAAAAACTTCTTCTTCCCTAGGGTTTAAGGAATGCTTCTGTCCTTTCTGTTTTTAACAGTCTCTGAATATTTCATTCAAAGCTACTGCCATGACTCTCTGCAGACAATAGGTTTGGTCCTGCACATCACATGAGCTGGGCTCTTTCCACAAATGGAAAGAATGAATTGAATTAACAAAACAAACAAACAAAACCCAAGGAATTGTTTGACATTCATTTTCTGGTTTTTACTCCAAAAGATACCATGGTTTATAACCGAGAACAATCTTTGCTTTATGTTCTATTTTGTAAAGAAAACAATGAATTTTGGGACCTGACTTGGATAACATGCTGAAAAAGATCTTGGAAAGACTTCCAAGTGTGACCCTAGATATGAAGTATGGTTGCTTTTTCAAGAAATAAAAGAAACACCCTAAAAATTAAATGCAATGCAGAGGAAGAATTATAATAGGCAAGATGCACCATAAGCATCAAAAGGTGCATCAAAAGCCTGTTGTAAAGTATGTTGTAAAGTATGTGTAAGGTTTTGGTCCTTCTCCAACAACTCTGATGTTCCCTCTTGATTTCACAACACTGCCCTAGTTCCAGTTCAAATATGTAGGAGGTCTTTTGTTTCACTTTGTTTTCTATAGTGAAAAATAATTTATTATTCAAGGCTCTAGTCTTTATTTTACAAAATTAATTTATCTTCATCTTGGGAAAGGATTTTAAAATTAAAATGAAGAACAGCAGTTACAAAATATGGTCTTGTCTTTCATGTCATCTAATGAGATTACAGGAATCTAAAGTTAAAATATATCAGTCAGGCTTTTTATCTATATTGCACTCTGTAAATAAACATGTTAATCCACAATATGTAATATCACGACTTCAGATGGCCAAAAAAAGCACTGCATAGTGCAATCTACAATATCATAAGGATTTGAATGATTATAGCTGTAGTATAATATTAGAGTTGAAATATTAAAATAAATATTTTAGTACCATACTAGATTAAAAGAAAATAGCCTGTGGGATATTCCAGTTGTAAGTCTGGCAATAAACAGATAAATAATGATAATGTATCAGTATCATTACTACAGTTTAACAACTGCAACTCTGTTTGTTTGCAACAACTCAGTAGTATCTGCAAAGCAAAATGTAAAATGATTTAAAATGTAATTTTGTAAGAAACAGAAAGAACTTACTGAAGTATAAAATCACATTATGAAATAAACTGAATAAATGCAATGAGGCATAAAATGAATTCTTTCACTAATAATATTGTTGCAATGGATACTGAAAAATACAGTCTAAAAGCAAAAGCAAAAGGTATAGGTTTACATATATTATTCCTTTTGGAAAAAAGCAACTCACATGAAATTAACACTAGCTAAAAGTCTGGTCAGTTCTAAATGTCAGAACTATTTTTTTTTGTGACCACATATTCAGCAAGTCAATCCATTTAGTGGTGTTTAATAAAAGCCTGCACTAAATTTCTGTCTGCTATGCAATTGCACAAACCATAAGACATGACACACTGTAACCACAAACTGCATGTTATTTCCTCACTGTCTTGCCTCCAGCTTAATCCCATTATATTTACAGGAATTATTTTAAAAGGGGCAAAATGACTGATTTGTGGATTGCAGTGTTTTAACTGCTGAAGAAAGCCTCAATATAACGTGTACGCAGCCCATAGGAAAACTCCGAAGAAATATTTTGAATTACTCCAAATTAAGTCATCTTTAAAGAAGTAAAACCTCCTGTTAAAAGATTTACTGATAGTATTACAAACAGGCTCAGAGCAAGTTCTGACCAAACACTTGGCCTTTTCTACTTGCCAGAACTATAAAGATGTTTTTACACCGCAAATAACTGCTGATACAAATAACGTCTTTGCATAATTATTTATCAGGGAGGGTGCTTTCCGAAGGAAGAAACCGTTGATTCTGGGAGCAGGAATGTCCAAATTTTGGCAACTCTTCAGACCTGTGGACTTCAACTCCCAGAATTCCCCAGCCAGGCTTCTCGGAGTTTAAAAGTCCTCAAAAGTCTTTAAAATTGCCAAGGTTGAACAGCCTTGCTGTAGTAGAGTCAAACAATGCTAAAGTGGTTAAGTAATCTAGCATAGGGGGAAGGTTTTTCTCTCTAATTTTTCTTATTTATTTATTTATTTGTTTGTTTGTTTATTTATTTATTTATTTATTATTTAGTCACGCATGTATAAGAAAATAGATATAAGTATAAACACGATTATGAATACAGGAAGTGGATACGAATAAATGGGGAGAGCAGGACAGGGACGGTATAGGCACGTTGGTGCACTTTTTGCACGCCGTTTAGTTCTGTAGACGGCCAGAATAAAACAAATCCCATGAGTGTGAGCGTCTCTACACACCGGCGCGTGGCTCTCTCACCAGATCCGCAGCTCATCCCCCCCCCACACACACACACCCTACTCACTGCTCAAGCCGCGGTGCTCCGTTCCTCCTCCCACTCCGCCCAATCAAGCCTTCCAGGCGCGCCAGCAAAGAGCCGGCGAAAATAAAGCCCCTTCCCAAGCGCCAAGGAAACCGAGGCTCACCTGTTGATTTTCAGGGCAAAAGCCCTCCGATCGGAACTGGGCAAGGTAGCCATGGAGGCTTCAAGAACGGCGGCGGCGGCGGCGGTGGCGACAGGCTCGCTTCAAAGGCAGCCGAGCCGAGGCTGCTGTCAATTCGGCGCGGAAAACTTCCGCATTTCACACCTTCCTCGTCGAAAGCAGCCAATGGGGAGAGGGCGCGGCTTCGGCAAGGCTGGGCCCAGAGCTCCAATCGCCTCTTTGAAAGGCGCCGCGAGGCGGTCGAGTCCCGGGGACGCTTAGCGGCCTTCTGCCACTTCGGCTTCCCCTTTTTTAAGCCCCGCTTTTCCCTGCTGCACTGACAGGGCTTTTCCCGGCTTTGGGGGTTCCGGCTAGAACGACGACAGCCCAGAACAGCCAACCCCGAATTTGGCATCGACGTCCTAGCAGCCCGACTTGGAACTTGCAGGGACAAGAAGTTGAGAATTGCCCTTCAGTAAATATTTCAATCTCGCCTCGTTTAGGCGAAAGCAGGTTGAAAACGTTTTACACGTATGAGCACTGCGGGCTGCTCCGGGAATATAAAAAAAGCCCAACAGACCCGGTTGAGGGAGATGGTTTTAAAGAACCCGCGCCTGCTTGCTAATTTGAATAATTAGGGGCGTGCATAAGCGCATCACCGTGTCTCCCGTACTGTCCCTGTCCTAATGTACCCTTTTATTTGGGTTCGTATTTATTTCATGTATTCAAATCATGCTTATATTCATGTGTACTATCTAATACGGGTTTGACTAAAAATAAATAGGTAGGTAGGTAGATAGATGGTAGGTAGGTAGGTAGGTAGGTAGGTAGGTAGGTAGGTAGGTAGGTGATAGATAGATAGATAGATAGATAGATAGATAGATAGATA
>JANHFT010003936.1:403651-414519 GCA_032467955.1 Pseudoxenodon macrops
GACTCAGCCTTCCATCCTTCCGAGGTGGGTAAAATGAGGACCCAGATTGTTGGGGGCAATAGGTTGACTCTGTAAACTGCGTAGAGAGGGCTGTAAAGCGGTTTATACGTCTAAGTGCTATCACTATTGCTATACCTCCATGGGATCTCCAGACCTGATGGCAAAGCAGTGTCTTTCAGAGGGTTTTCCAAAAGGCCGAATAAGGTTGAGGCCAATCTAACCTTTCAGGAAATGATGTTTTACAGGGCAGATGTCACTGGGACCACAAGGTCTCCTTTTGGGTTCCATTAGATGAAAATCCTTAGCAAACAGGTCCCATCCCATGCCATTCTGCTGGACTTGATAGGATGAGTAAATGTAACCAGGGAAAGGTAGTCCCTCAAATCATCTGACCTCATAACCAACAACATAAATTGAACCCAGATGCGTTTGAATGAACATAGATTCACAGATGATGGTTAGCTTAATTACTGACTTAATAATAGTTAAATAATTAACTATAATCCATAATTGTCTGGCTTTCTACAACCCAATAAGTTATTTTATCAGAAGGCAACCCAAATTACAAGCACCTTAAGTTAATGGAGCGTAGGAACAAATTATCCTTTTTTAATGCTCTGGAAGTTTTTAGATTTCTTTTGTTATATTCCATCAGAATAAGTAAGTGTGTGCTACTTTTAGATTACTTCTTAGTTCAGCATTTTACCTTCTCCTGTACATCAGTTTCACTTTATTGTAATGAGAATGACAAAGAATCTTAAAGTCTGATTATTATTATTTTATTTTAAAAGTACATTTTAAAGTATAATTGTTTAGAAGTAAGTTCCACAGTATTCAGTGGTACATTTAGGAAACAATGTACAGTCTTGGTGCTTTGAAATAAATAAAAAAAGATTATTATTTAAATTTGCAGTAGAATTTGTTTTATTGTTGCACGAGCACTATAATTTAGTCCTCCTGAAAGATAAATAAAAGTGATACTTGTTATGTTGTTGGTTTGAGCTCCGAGCTTGACAGTTTGGTTGCCAAGATGTCAAAGAGACATCTTCAATGCACGTTTCATGTGATACTTGAGTTAGTAAGCAGACAAATACTTTGTGTTTACCTATTTTACTTATTTTTCACATTCATTTTTCTCTAGGCAAGTGGCCTTAGCAGATCTTATCATTATCAATAAGGTAGACTTGGTTTCACAAGCTGAACTGATGAAATTAAGAACAGCTGTCTGGTAAGCATACATTTATTTCCAATATCTACCGGTATTTAAAGTATTTTTATACTGTTCCTTTTACTTAAAAAAAAGCCCCCAGAAATCAAAGCAAGTACAATTAAAAGAAGTTTAGAGGTTTACATTGCATTTCAACTACCTAATCATTTAGGTCAGTGTTTCCCAACCTTAACATTAACATTAAGACATATGGACTTCGATTGATAAGTTGACTGGAGAATTCTGGAAGTTGAAGTCCTCATATCTTAAAGTTGACAAGGTTGGAAAACACCAATTTAAGTGAACTAAGCAAAAGCAGTAGAAAAATAGGTAGCTTTTCACCTGAGAGAAGGGTGGGGTTTTGTTTTGTTTGTTTGTTTTTTGTCTTCAGGCATTAATTCAGCAAGATAAAGTGGAATTTGGTTGAAATATTTACTTTTGTTTTCCTATGTCTGTGGCCCCTGGAACAGTAGATTACATTGCATCAAAAGAATACATTTGATTTAATTATTTAATTGTTAGGTATTTATTTAAATACCTTCTCTTTAGATTTTTTACTTGCTGTAGGCTTGACATTTTGTATGGAGTGAAACTGGCTAGAAACAGATTAGTTGTAGTCTCCGCTACACTGTAATGAAGTCAGGAAGCTTTTGACTAAGGCAGAATTACAACCACTGTCATTAATCATCTGTTAATGCTTTTATTGGGAGAAAAATATGATTTTTGAGGCTCTAATGCCCAGCTATATCTGCTTTGGCAGTAGAGCTGGATTCCGTAGTGTGGAGAACTCTGCATACTGTAGCTGAAATTCTAGGTTTCATTTGTAAGGCACCCAGAGTGGCCTTATCAGTGAGATGGGCATATACATTTAATAAATAAAGGATGTACAGGTTAAGGGCATAAACTGGATTATAGGATTAACAGGCCACATGCTTCTTAGCTGTACTGCTGTGACCAATGTGGTAACTTGTAACATTTGGGGTAGAATATGATTTCAGAAGTTCTCTGACTGGAAATTAAGTGGGCAGCCCCATGCTATGGTTCCAGTACCCATTTTTCTGTCTCAGAGCAACTCTGGGTCTCCCTTTTTTACCCTTAATCCTACAACTCCCACCAACTCCAAAGGCTCACCCATTTTCAACATTATCATGACATCCTCAAGCCCTCGCACAACCTTCAGAAGCCAAACAGGTTTTATAAACTGTGAAGCATGGTTCTTGAGTCCAAAAGATGTTATCCCTCTCTGAGCCGAGAGATTATATGAAACTGTAGGATTCCCGTTTTCTAATTTTATTTTCAAACAGCATATTTCTTTCAGATCCAAAATTCTGACAGTTAAATACATCAGAAAATCAGATAGATTGGGGAAAGCTTCATTGTGTCTATAAGCACCAGTATACCTGCAAATACTTTTTTGGTGGCAATCAACCTCTCTGCTACACAGACCTATAAATCTTACCTAGCTATGAATCCAATTTAATTAGAAAAAGAAGCAAGAAATCTGTAAAAAAAGGAAAGTATTTTTTTCCTCCAAAAGACGAACCCTGTGAAGTATCATATTTTTCAGGCTATAAGATGCACTCCCCCCCACAAAAAAAGTGGGTGGAAATGTCTGTGCATCTTTTAGACTGAATATGGCCCTGTTTTTGGTCTCCCGAAACCCAGCCATCCCACGCATCCCGTTTTCGTTAAAAACGGGCCTGTTTTTGACAAAAATGGGTCCGTTTTTGATGAAAACGGGATGTGTGAAGGGTTTGGGAGTCCTGCAGAGTTCTCCTGGGGACTGGGGAGGGCAAAAACGGGATGTGCAGAGGGTTTGGGAGTCCTGCAGAGTGCTCTTGGGAGCCAGGGAGGGCAAAAACTGGATGCACAGAGGCCAAAAACGTTTTTTTCCTTGTTTTCCTCTTCGAAATCTAGGTGCGTCTTATACTCCGGTGCGTCTTATAGTCCGAAAAATACATTAGATAGGCTGGCAGTGAGTAATCAACCCAAAGGGATCCACTGAACAACATAGATGAGTTGAGTTTTGAGTCCTAGTCCCATCAGCAAAAGTTCATTGTATTACACTCAGTACATAACAATCATCTTGGAGGATTTGCGCAACGATGACATTTCTCTGTGAATCACTAGATTATCGTATGAGGCAGTTGATCTGCCACTTTGAGGGTTCTTCTTGCAGGAACTTGAAATCAAGCATTGCCTGTAGCTATTTCAGTTCTTTGGAAAGTCCTCCCTGCTGGATTTGAGGAACATTTGAAAACACGCCCTATGAGTTTGGTTTTCCTGTTAAACATTTTAAATTAATGTTTAATGAATTCTAGAAGTTGTGGTTTTATATTTTAATTAAACTTTCAGAAAACCTTATTAATTCATAATACCGTATTTTTTGGAGTATAAGACGCACTTTCCCCCCCTAAAAGAGGCTGATAATTTGGGTGCGTCTTATACTGTGAATGTAGCTTTTTCAAAGCTTTTTTCAGACCTAACAAGGCGAGTGAAGAGTGAAGCAATCTTTGAAGGTTTTTTTCATTGCTACTCCTTCTGAAGCAGCTTTTTTCTTAGACTTATGGCTTTGCAGGCTTTTTTCATTGCTTCTCTCAATCAGCTGTGCTTTAGAAGCTTTTTTTCAGTCCTAACCAGGGGATAAAATAATGTGCTGAAGCTGGCCAGACTAAGGACTCTAGCCAGATGAATACCTGGTAGGCAGATTTCCCCCCCACCCTATTTTCCTCCCCAAAAACTAAGGTGCGTCTTATACTCAGAAAAATACGATATGTAAAGTCTATTGTTGTTTTTGCAGGGATCAGATTAAACATAGGAATCTTATGTCAAGTGGAATGTAAATTATTTCTGATCATAAGTATCTTTTTCTTCTCTTCTTCAATAATGTTAGTGCAATAAATGGAGTTGCCAACATTTTAGAAACTCAGCGCTCAAGGTAATTAAAACAATGCTAAATTAACTACTTTTTCCTACTACTGTGAATTATGGACATTCATCTGAAAACTTTATTTTATTCAGGAAGTCAGGCTACACATGCAATACCCAATCCGTTTATATTTTAATCTGACATCTGTCCCTGAGGCTTTGAAAAACAATTACTTAGTGTCAGTGGACTTTAGATTCAGTGGACGAAATCTGAATTCAGACTGCTCTGGCAAACGATAAACTTGTCCACTGTTTAGCAAAAATCACTTTGGACAATATTTATATTCTTTATGCAAGATGTGCATAATTTTATATAATTACATACTTTTTATTTCATAATATGTTTGGCTATACAGATACTCCCATCTGGTCCAAAAAGTAGAGGTTTTAGTGCATCAAGGATGGTAGACGGTATTAATGTGGGTTTGTGTGCGTGTGAACATGTGCATGCCTTCAAATCAGGTTGACTTCTGGCAACTGCCTGAACAAGTTACAGAAACTGTTTGCCATTTATTTCCTCCTTCCTAGGGCTCAGAGAAAAGTGACTGATCCAAGGTCACAACTTGTCTTGAGTTCCTAAGGCAGAGTTAGAACCAGGGGTGGGATCTAATTTACCTTGCCGACGGTTCACTGCTTCCCACGCTGTGTGGACGCGCCTTGCGCGCGTGCATGCGCAGTAGAAAAAAGCCCCAAATATTTTTTTTTTTAAAGGCCGAAAACAAGATGGCGACGCATGCGCAGTGCTGGAAACCCGGCTTCTGCGCATGCACAGAAGAAAAAATCCGGAAAAATATTTTTTTCCAAAACGAATTCCCAAAAAAAGATGGAGGAACAGAACCGGCTCCGTGACATCACCAGCGGCCTATTACCTACTCGATAGAATCGGTCCGAACCGGTAGGAACCCACCTCTGGTTAGAACTAAGTCTCCTGTTTCTAACCTAGTGAGAGTATATGATTAGATACAATACATTATATAATCCAACTCTTAGCTGGCCATTCAATCCCCACCATATCATTCAAAACATTGTTACTCTGTCCCTTGGACAACCAGGTACATTTATAATTAAACTGAATAGAATTTATGTAACAAAGCAAATAGAATTTTATTAACTATAGAACAAGGGTCTCCAGCCTTGGCAACTTTAAGACTTGTGGACTTCAAATCCCAGAATTCCTCAGCCAGCAAAGCTCTCTCAAGTAATTAAATAATCTTACTGTTTTTTATATTTTATTAATTAATTAAATTAAATATTACTAAATTGATTAAAGCTAGTGTATAAATTTAATTAATTAGTTTAAAAAAATAAATAATAGTATATCAAACATTTAACAGCCTTCCTTTTTATTCTTAACCCCTAAGTAGCAATTGATATAAGCAAAGCCTTAAACATTTCCCAAAACAAAAATGCAATTGATAACAAAATCTAATGAAGTTATCATTACATTCTGAATTCTTATAATGCAGTGTTTAAAAGTTTGCTAACATTTAAATGTACCATCAGTAGTCCTCAACATATGACCACAATTGAGCCCAACATTTCTGCTGCTAAGCAAGACAGTTCTTAAGTGAATTTTGTTCCATATTGCAACATTTTTTGCCACAGTTGTTAAGGGAATCACTGCAATTGTTAAGGGTATAATGCAGTTGTTAAGCAAATCTGGCTTATCCCATTGTCTTTACATGTCTGAAACCAGTTGGGAAAGTTGCAAATAATGATCACATGATCCTGGGACAGTGCAACTGTCATAAGTACATGCCAGTTGCTAAGTGCCCAAATTTTGATCATGTGGATGCTACAATGGTTGTAAGTGTGAAAAACTATCATAAGTTTTACAATGCCGTTTTAACTTAGTATTCAGTCACTAAAACGAATGGTTGTACCATAATTCAAGGACTACCTGTATATTGCTGATAGGAATATGTTCCTCAGGAAGGAACAAAGCACAACAGACGTTAACAGAAGAATCTAGGCAATATCACATAAGTGTTCATTCAGTCTAATGCAAATAAAGTGCTTGTGTAATTTTTCTTATCTAAAATAGCTGGAAGGCATATGATCTAATCCTGTATTGACTTAGATCTATCAGATTATTACACTAATTTTTCCTCTACGTAACTTGTTCTAGAAAATATTTTTTCAAATAGTACATACAAATTTGTAACAGAGATAACATTTTACAACAGGTTGCAAAGAACCTTGTAGATATCACTTATGAAGTGCAATACATTCATATTTTGCCCTTACAGCAAAATGTTATAAAACAATTTTTTGTTATTTACTCACCAGCTGAATATTGCATTTCCAAATATTTTAATCCCATTGACAGGTCCATTGATACAATTTCATTAGAAATTCAGATCTGCTCCAGGCAGGAAGATTTATGTCCTGCTGCTAAACAGTTGCTTTATGAACATTCTTTTCTGTAGTAACTGTCATATTGGCTTATAGGGATTACAGTCTTCGTCATTCTTTCTTTTGTTGAGTTAGGAAAGTGGAGTGGAATGTGTGAAATAGTTTCAGCAACTTAACACTCTAACTCAGTCTTTCTCAATCTTGGCAAGTTGAAGCTGGGTGGACTTCAGTTCCCAGAATTCGGAATTGAATTGAATTCTGGGAGTTGAAGTCCACCCATCTTAACTTACCAAGGTTGAGGAACACGCTGCTCTAACTTGACATTCTCTAACTTAAAGCTCCCTGAATCGATACTATAGCTTTTCTTAGTGCGCCATTGTCTGTTTGTCAATCATAATTATCCTGCCAGCATGACATATTGTAAAGTGTATTAAATTTAGATTTTTAAAAAAGTCTCTACCTTCAAAACTAGCATTAGAAATTGTTTGGGTATGACGAACCATTCATAAGTTCTAAGGATATTGTTAAAGTGTCCACAGTGAAGGTAATTATTAAGCACTCTTTGCAATTTCTCATTTTCCGGACTTTGCTTTTTAAAATCAAAAGTCGGTTTAGATATTTCTGAACAAACTTTGGAATAAGAGAAGTGTCAGTGTTGTAACGACTATGCTGCGTGAGTTTCCTGACAATAAAGAATTGTTGAAGGCTCTGAAGTTTCTTACATTCCCACAAATTTGAGTTAAAGTAAGCCATTCTTGCAATGCTAGAGAAACTGAAAGAAGATTGACTTTTCTATGAACAGTAATTAATAAAGGAACTCATGCTTTCAATGGCAATGACTATAAGTATAGCAAGTCTCAAGTCTCTACTAATCTGCTGTAACACAATGAAAAAAGGTATTCTGTATTAATTTTTAAACTGAATGCTTTTCCTTGGTGGGCCTTAAGTAAAAAAAAACAACCAAACAAAATTGGTTGAATTAAATCAAGATTACTGAAATTGTAAGGATAAAATTGAAGTTTCGAATCCTAATTTATTCTCAAATCATCACAGTTCCCTAAATTTCGACATCACATGCAACTGAGGTTCCATGTGAAAGTGAATGCTTGGCTTTACAAATTAGCACAGAAGTAAAGGGGAGGAAGATGTGGAGAAAATACACACACCTCTATTCACTTTCCAAAAGTTTTTCAAGAATTCTCCAAGCATTTCAGAGAGGCTGAGCAGAAAGAATAAAAGGCTACAGTGGAGAGGAACAGTCACAGGAAAATACCATTGAGCAAGAGGCAGTCTTAGTATATCCATAAAGTGTTTTTTAAAAGACATAATTTTATTTTTTTTCCCCTAGAGTTGATCTCTCTAATGTGTTAGACCTGCATGCGTTTGACGGTGTATCTGGAAAAAGGTAAGATTATATGCTTCTCTTTGTTTTAGAATCCAACTTATATTTCTGCTACACCCTGATATTGACAATTGTCCAGATTATGTTTTGTGTTTGCAATGCTATGGTGTTAATGTATTGTCTTTATAAGTTTGCAGCAGAAACTTCAGCTTGGAGAAGAACCTCGTCCACATCTAGATAAGGTGAGCAGTAAATCTGCACTAAGTATGACTGATTAAACTTTTTGTTAATTGTATGTATGTGCTTTTTTAATGTTCCTTTCCCTTCATCATTATATCAGCTCCCTGAGGTAAACCAGATCCAAAAATCAACTTCAAGGAAGACTAGAAATGTGCTGTATTGGTTGATTATAATAACAGAATTTTGCAAGTCTGTGCTTTTCCTCCTCTTTATGCATTATCAGAAATCAGGGAATACAAGAAAGAATGTTACCAGATTCAACAGCAATAGCGCTTAGACTTATACACCGCTTCAGTGCTTTACAGTCCTCTCTAAGCAGTTTACAGAGTCAGCATATTGCCCCCAACAATCTAGGTCCTTATTTTACTGACCTTGGAAGGATGGAAGGCTGAGTCAACCTTGAGCTGGTCAGAATTGAACCACTGGCAGTTGGCAGAATTAGCCTGCAATACTGCATACTAACTATTTCATCACTACAGCTCAAGTAATAATGAGATGGGAAATAAAAAGTAAGAGATTAGATTTTGGATTTGAATACTTTCTAACATTCAACACTCATCTGCCCGGATGGACTGGATGATAGGTCAGAAAAAAGAAAAACTGCCCTCGGTACCAGTCTTAACTCTCTGCTTTCTTTACTTTCTTCATGCAAGTTGATTCTTGGGCAAGAGAGAGGCAATCTTTCCTATTTTGCCTGAAGGGAATGTTTTTGTCTGTGCAGGCGGTGTTGCCTATTAGTTGCCTTCTTTATTGGACAATGTGTGAGGTAGATAGCCTATGTTCAGCCATACTTTGTAATCATTCTTAATGGAATGCCTCCAAGAGTTTGTGATGGATTCAGTTTCCCTTCCCTCTTGTTAGATAATCTTGTTAAACTTAAAATGTGAAAAGAGAAGCTAGACCTCCAAACATCTACATGAATCGGATGAAATTGAAAAATTTTCCCTACTGGTTCTGTGGGCGTGGCTTGGTGATGGGGTCCTGTGACTGAGTGGGCATGGCCAACTCGATGTCACTCATGGCCACAACCATTCAGTCACATGGCACCCCCACCAAGCCATGCCCATAGAACCCGGTAGGAAAAAATGTGTGTATGAGCATGAGAAGAGCTCATAGTGAATGCTGTGGCAGAGAGAATCCGAACTTTTCTTCCTCCATTCATAGCAGAGTTGCTGTAGCCTGTCCCTTTAAGGTAGTCTCCGGGAGGGAGAGGGCCAGGGGGACCATAAAGGGAGTAGCAGCTCCGCTGTGAATGGAGGGAGAAAAGTTCGGATTCTCTCTGCTGCATTTAATGTTGAATTCCGAGTGGCCAGAAGGGCCAAGTGAGTGGCCAGCATGGGCAGGGCCAACCAGGGGTGATTTTTACTGGTTTGGCGAACTGATTCAAATCGTCCCTACCAGCTCGCCTGAGCCGGTCCGAGCCAGTCAAATTTCATCCCTGATGTGAATCTAATCTTTGATTGTCTTCCCTTATGAGTCAGCCCATGCTAAGTAGGTATAGTAGGTACCACCTGGAAGTCATTGGATCAAGCCATCCAAGGTATTGATTGGTCAGTGTAAATATTTGTTATGGGATGCTACTCTCAGCCCTCTGAGAACACCTCTGGGGAAACTTGCTTTTCTCCAAATGGCTGGCCAGGAACAAAGGTCAGTGTTTGCTCTGGAGACCCAGGGAACTACTTCAAGTATTGACAAAGGTCAGGTTAGTATAGACTTAGCCACTTAAAATTAGCTGTTCTTATTTTGACCCCTCTATGCTCAATTCCCTAATAAATGAACCAAATTAGGAAGTGGACTTAAATTAGGCCTAATGTGTAATCTGGGGAATGGTCCTAGGTATATGGAAGACTGGAAGATACTTGTATGTAATTGGGTTTTATTAAGAGAATAAAGTCCAAAGTCGTAAAGTGGCCAAGATTGGACACACCTAATTTTAGTCATTTCACAAGCTAAAACTGGCCTTGTAAAGGAAGATTAGGGCCATGTTCTTTGTATCAGATCAAGTTCCTGATAATCTGTTTTATAGTTTTATGACAAATAGATAATGTTTTAGGGCAGTGATGGCGAACCTTTTTCTTCTTGCGTGCCAAAAATGGTAGTGTGCGCACTGCGCATGTGTGCATTCCCCCTCCCTCCTGCACATGTGCTCCACCATTGGGCCGTTTTTCACCCTCCGGAAGTTTCAGGAAAGCCTCCTGAAGCCTCTGGAGCAACAAAAATGGCCCTATGGGCAAACCAGAAGTCCATTCCTGAACATCCCGTTTGCCCATTGGGCTGTTTTTCGCCATCTGGAGGTTTCCCTGAAAGCTCCTGAAGCCTCCAGAGGGCGAAAAACGGTTGAAAAATCAATGCTGAAAATCAGCTGGCCAGCGCGTTGGAGCTGACAGGGCAACGTCTCGCGTGCCCTCAGAAATGGCTCCACGTGCCACTTGTGGCACACATGCCATAGGTTCGCCATCATTGATATAAGGTACAAAATTTAAAACCCTAAAAGCTATTTCTTAAATTTTATTGTAAACTCCAGCTCCATTTACTAATGTTCATAGTATCTACTTGTTGGTTATTTCTCAACTAGCAAAGTAGCCAGAGTACCACTTACAGACAAAGTAGAAGCTTCTGAGTATTGAACATCAATAATGTTCTTTGTGATTAGCACAGAGCCCCTCAGGGCTATGTGCTCTCACAACTTCTCTTTTCTCTAAATACCAATGACTGCATTTCAAACGATCCATCTGTTAAACTACTGAAGTTTGCAGATGATACAACAGTGATCGGTCTCATTCGAGACAATGATGA
>JANHFT010003936.1:414619-427954 GCA_032467955.1 Pseudoxenodon macrops
CGGGACTTCTGGTTTGCCTGTTGGGCTGTTTTTCACCCTCCGGACGTTTCAAGAAAGCCTGCGGAGAAACAAAAACGGCCCTACGGGCAAACCAGAAGTCCATTCCTGAACTTCCCATTTGCCCGTTGTGCTGTTTTTCGCCATCTGGAGGTTTTCCTGAAAGCTCCTGAAGCCTCCAGGGGGTGAAAAACGGTCGAAAAATCAAGACTGAAAATCAGCTGGCCAGCGCGTTGGAGCTGACAGGGCAACGTCTCGCGTGCCCTCAGAAATGGCTCCACGTGCCACCTGTGGCACGTGTGCCATAGGTTCGCCATCACTGTTTTAGGGCATGCTGTAATAATATATATACCCTTTTTTAATTGATCTGTGTTTCAAAGATTTAGCTTTTTTAAAGGTTTCTAAATAGTGTTAATCTGAATCTTGCTTTATGAGGGTCCTCTTAAGTTATTTAGGATAGTTGAAAGGAAGTGCTTTGTTTCTCACGAAAGCAGGGTTTAAGTGGGTTAAGTAGTGTAAAAAAGGATGATTCTAATTTCAAAAGGCTTGTGTAGCAATATGTTATACTAATAAGTGGGATTTTTTGGTAACATCATGATTTGGAACTGTGTCAGTACATTAGAAGATAGCTCCATGATAGCTATATACAGACAAGCACTGAAAGTACATGTGCATTTAGTTATTTCATTTAGGATTCTAAATGTTTCCAATTTATTATGGAAAGAAATGTATATGATCATCAAATATATAGTTCAAGAAAAATATGTAAAGTATTTTTATATAATATTACATACATTGCATTGCATCACATTAACTTGCAGATTCCATGGATTGCTAATATAGAATTTTTATCAGTAGAACATATTTTGCTTCTACTAAAAAACAGAATATAGCAATTTTTATCTTATCAATTTTCAGAGTATTGTTACATCCACTTTTGAAGTGCTAGGAAGTGCAACTGAAGAAGACCTAAATGTGTTTATTCAAGTAAGTGCTGTATTATTTGCATGAAAAAATGAATTACTTATTTTATACTTTCTGTGAAGTTTCCTAAAGACTAACGCATCTTTGACTTTAAAAAAGAAACACAATTTGAAAAAAACTTGGCTTCCTCCCCTCCAAGAAGTGTATTTTATTATGAATGTATAATTCTTCCTATCATTTTTTATCTCTTTTAGAATCTGTTATGGGAGAAAAATGTAAAAGACAAGAAAGGTAACCCCATGGAAGTAATAAGACTAAAGGTTCAGTACTCAGTATTATCATTCTTATTTTCAAAAACGTTACTGTTTTTATTTGGATGCAGAAAGGGGTTGAATATGGAAAATGGGGCATATATGAATATGGAGACATCGTGTGCTCAAACAATGAAGGGCTAAAATTCTAAAAATTTTGCTCTGTGTATTACAGCCATATGTGGTTCTTTTTCATCAAAATTTAATGATATCAAAAGGTGTCTTGCAACTTCTGTATCTTCTGGAAGAAATGTATCATACAGTTTCTTCGTGTACAGACATTTCACTAATGATAATGAGAGAAGGAACCCTTTCATGATCTTTGGAACTACAGATAGTCCTTGACTTATGACCAGTTGCTTAACGCCCATTTGAAGTTACAACAGACCATGCCAGGGGCACATTTCAGGTGCTCAGCAACTGACCTGCATTTACAGGTGTTTGCAACATCCCGTAGTCACGTAACCATGTTTTTGCCAAAACAGCATTTACTTCTGGTTTTTGGCAAAAGTGATCCACAGCAGAAAATTAGTTTGCTTAGCGATTCTGCAAAAAAATGTTGGAAAATTGGTGACCCATGTGGGTTACTCACTTTACAACGGTCATAACTTACAAGCATAATGGGCAGTTGTAAGTCAAGGATTATCTGTACAAGGTTGTTGATATTATAGATGTTATGAAGAGATAGACTATAGTTTTTAACCACAACAGACATTTACTTATTTACATATGCTATGCTATCCTATATTAGGCAGTGAAGAATATTTATGCATGTAGACCTCCCTTTAGGGTTAATATAGCATCCATTTATTTATTTATAAAATGTATAGGCTGCCTATCTTATATCAAGGTAAATCTGTCCTTCACTATTAAGGTGAAAGCAATCAATTCCTTTCACACCAAGGATTTTAGAATATGTTTTATTTATAGATTATAGATGTGTAGGATTTCTAAACTTTATATTCAATTTATAGAAGCCTTCACTAGCCACTTTGCTAATTTTATTTTATAATCAGGGATTGGTGTCCATCAAAGATAAATCTCACCAGGTGATAGTTCAAGGTGTTTATGAGCTCTATGATCTGGAGGAAACAACTGTGAAATGGAAAGAGGATGAACGGATGAATCGATTGGTCTTAATAGGTAAGAATATGGGCATTACCTATGTTGGTTGTATAAAACTATTAATTCTGCAAAAAAATGGAAACA
This sequence comes from Pseudoxenodon macrops, assembly GCA_032467955.1. Lineage (NCBI taxonomy): Eukaryota > Metazoa > Chordata > Lepidosauria > Squamata > Pseudoxenodontidae > Pseudoxenodon > Pseudoxenodon macrops. Next base: position 417,061 of record JANHFT010003936.1, read on the forward strand.
TGATCAGTATAATTGTTCTTGATACAATCCTACAGAAAATGAATCAAAACCCAGTTTCTAGAAAGATATCTTGACATTTGACAGCACTAAACTTTGTGTTTTATTGACATTAATTTCCCTTTTTAGTAATTTTGGTAATGTGTGTGTGTGAACATTTTCAAAAACAATTGATTCTGCATCCAAATTTGTTTGCTTCCATTTTATTGTTATTTGAATGTGTTCTGAAAGCAGTTTCTGAATAATATATGCATCTTGGACAGTTCTTACCCAGTCTAGGTGTAACTGGAAGCAAAAACATATCTTAGATTTTTTTCCATTCTCATATAAAGCTTTTGTATATTTTAAAAGGTATGGTTTTCAACCAACCATGTTTCAGTTATGGTGTTATCCCTGAGAGTTCCTTGGGACTATAGTGCTATATAAATATAATGATAAGTAATAAATAAATGAAAAGAATAGAATGCAGCTGTTGATTTATCATGTAGATTTCTAATACCACTCAACAAAAGCAGAAGGAACACGCAGAGAAGGAATGCTGAGTTACCCTCCTATCTGTATCTTAAAATAGATATACATTTATCCAATAATTCATTTTGCTGGTTTTTAGTAGGGCTACATGCATTTCAGAATGACTTGAAATAAATTATTTGGACCTGACGTAGTACCTTCCTGTTAGCCATTAGAGCAGCCCAACTGTTTTCAGGAACCTGCGTCATCCTGAAGAAAGCATATAGTTTCTAACACTAAAAGGATGCAGAATTAAGAAAATGGCACCAAAAGGATAGGTTGCTGAAAAGCAAATAAACTTTTGTTTTAACATCGATAAATAATGATATAGTTGAGATTTTGGCACCAAGCTAAAATAGTCATACTTCTTTCTTATATCATAAAAGCAGATGAAAGTATTTTGCTTGGCATGGTTTTTCTTTTATTAACTGAGCATTGCTTGTATAACGTCTGCAATTCTTTATCCCTTTCTTGATACTATCTTTAAAAAAAATAAACCTTTGTTTTATTATATTAATTTAAAAAAGAGATGGATAGGGGAAAATGGTACAGTATTTTCAGCTGTATGATGTTGTTAACTCTGCTCCACTTTTTAAGTAATTAGTACAACTTGCATCTGCCATAGTCTACATCAGGGGTGTCAAACTCAATTTCATTGAGGGCTGCATCAGGGTTGTGTTGGACCTTGGGGGCCGTGGGGGCCGTGGCTGGGGTGGGCGTGGCCAGCTCAATGTCAGTTATGTTGGGGATGTCTGTGGTGGCCCGAGCACTCTGCCAGCGAAAACTGGCTTCTGAGCTCCGTTTTTGGCCACAATGGCCTCCTGTAACCCTCTGTCAGCAAAAATATAGCTTGGGAGGGTCCGTCCATCACTGTTTCCAGGGCGGCCATGCAGGCCAAATCTAAGCACCCCACAGGCCACATCTGCCCCCCCCCCAGGGCCTTGAATTTGACACCCCTGGTCTACATGTTGTTCAGGATTAAGAGTTGAGTCAAATTCCTAATCTATGACCATTCGTTGATGCTCATTACATAGTAGCTTTATTGATTGGATAGACTACTTCTTAGAGAAATAAAACATTGCTAGGAGGTTAAGGTCTGCAGTTGTTCTTGTATTTCCACAGAGTTTGCAACTGAGGTAGCGCTAGTCTAGAAAGTTTGTTAGAGAGGAATAATTGAAAGCATGACAGTTTCACTAATTTACTAAAAATTTAGATAAAAGGCAGGTGTTCCTGCAGTACAAGCTGGGAGAAGGAATATGGGAACTAGAAGTAAGCCAGCCTTTCATGAAATAAAAATGGAGGGGGGGGGAAAGAGAAACAGTGGGTGTGGCATTTCAGGAACATAACTCTTCATCCCAGCAATTCCTCCAGCAGTTGGCAACAAGCAGATCTAAGCAGTCCTGTCTTTGCAAGAAAGCTCCTACTTAATGCAAAGTATTGTAAAATATTTAAAATGTTTTCAATTTTATTTGTCCCTAGGAAAGAACCTGGATAATGATATCCTTAAGGACCTCTTCATAGCAACTGTGACCAAAAGAGAGGAAAATAGTTGATACCATCTTCTGAGGAAAAGTGCTTTTTAACCCTACATTTCTTACCAAGGGATTATTAAAATATTTTTGGCCTATTTTTCTTTTTTAATAGTTGAGCCTTGTAAAATGATTGTCCATATATAGAATATCAAGTGTGAATTTATCTAGAATTAGCAATTAATAAAGAAAATATGTGTATGCCTTTGAAATGTCACTTCTCCAGTCTTTGTTCAGAGATTCCATTATTTTTTAACACACACACACACACACACACACACACGTCATAGGAATGTATTCTGCACCTCTTTTCCTTTCTCTAGTCCATGTTTGGTAAAGAAGTGCTAAGATTGAGCTCTTTCAGTAAGTTAAACTTTGACTAGGACTATCCAATACAACCTTTACCAGCTTGGAATTCTCCAGGTGCATTCGGCTACAATACCCATAATTTTCAGCCAATATGGCCAACAGTTAATGGAGGCTGTTCAGGAGTATATCAGGATAAAGATTAGGGAAGGATGCTCTAATGAATGTTGAAAATTGTTTATTTAGAGCAAGGGTGTCCAACCTTGGCAACTTTAAGACCTGTGGACTTCAACTGTCAGAATTCCCCAGCCATCATGAACTGCCAGTTCTGAGAGCTAAAGTCTACAAGTCTTAAAGTTGCCCGGCTTGGATACCCCTGCTCTAGAGTAATGAAATCGCAGCTCAAATGTGAAAAGATTTCTTGAGTTTTAACACGTGTCTGGTTTTTAAAGAATCGCGATGCCTTATAGTGACACAACTTTATTTTAAGAGTAGGAGTGTGAACCTCTGTTTGAAAGGAACTTTGAACCCCTACTCAAAGGTAGAGAGCATAGCTAGTTCTTGGCCAGTGATTTCTCTGTCTCTCTTTCTCAGCAAACTGCAGAAAAACATTCATTTGTCACCCCTTTCCATTGCACTGCAAACTCTGGTTTCTGTTCATTTGCCTAATTGGGTATAATAACTAGGGATTGGACTGCCATCCCAAGCACTGACTTCCTGTATCTCTACGGCACTTTTTTGTTACTTCTTTGGAAGCCATAGATACAAGGACAAATGGACCTAAGTATGATACCCTGTAATAAAGCACCACTTTATTATCTCTTCTAATGTATCAATTTAAATAAATCTTAATAAAGATTTCCATTTACTTTTCAACTTTACCAGTTGCCTGACTGATTTTCGCATCCTCAGGGTAATTATTCTATAAGTGGAAGTGGCTGGTTGACCTTGAGTGATCTTTAAAACCAGCTGTTCTTAAAGTGAAATTCTAAACATTTAGTAAAAAAATAAGATCCATTGATATAATTGCAGTAAGATCAGGTGCCCAGTACTTCTAATCCAGGGACTTGAAATAGTTCAAAACAATGATGTTATTTTATTTTTTTAGCATGATGGGAAAATAATACATTTTGGTGAATTTGCTAAGTAGGTTATTTCTTCAGGTCGACTATTTAAAAAAAAAAAAATTAGTGGATAACTGCTTTAATATGTTCTGCTATTTCTAGAAAGCTTTAAATCTTGGTGAATTTTGTAATTCAATCAATTATAGATGAACAAGGTATGGTTTGAAATTAAACATTCAACTATATCTCATTGGAGTCTAGGAATGAAGACTCATTGAAGGATAAAATATGTTTTTCCTGGCACAAATAAATAATGCTTTCCTGGATTTATCTGTATCATACCACATACCTATTGTATGTGCAATAAATTTTGACCTCTTCATTTACTGCATAGGCAATTGACAGGAATTTTAATTTTTGTGCTGCTTTTTTTGTTATTATTTATCCATAAAGAGGGCTTTCCCCCCTCTATTTTTTTAATTAAAAAGGCTCTATCCATATCTGTAAAGTATTTTATCCTTCAATGAGTCTTTGTTCCTAGACTCCAAAATAATAAAAAGGTGAGAAAGAGAAAACTTGGTGCAGAAAATTCAAGATAATTTTTTGCTTAGCTGATCTCCCATGATTTGAAGAAAAAAAAAGTTTCCTCATCTATCGTTTCTTCCTTCTCAACCTCCACTCCGCACCTTGTATAATCTGGAATACCTCCCCAGTTTATTTTTCCCACTTCAAGAATAAGCCATGGGTTCTTTACCTGGGTGTCCAGTTTACCTAGCTTTCTAAAAATTGTCATTGCCTGGAGGCTCTTTTCCAGAATACTCTGCGATTTTGGGACTATAAGCCACTAGAAAGTAGGATAGATCTTTTCAGCCAACATTAATTTACCAAAACAATGGAGTAAAAAAACCTATGAGAATTCTGAGCCCAATAATTGCAGTTCTCTTTATTTCAGCCATTTGGGCTGGTTGGGTTAAGTTTTCTGGACCACAGTTTCTGTCACCATTAACCATGTTATCAAGGGTTGATGGACTAGATATGCATCATACGGAGAGCCATGCCATGCCATGCCCCTCTTTTAAGACCCCATTCACACCGCATAGGACATCTGAGTTCACCTTCCTACCCGACATTCAGAGTCAGAGGGAAAGGGAGAAGAGGGGGGTCACCTCTAATGCGCTCCCTCCTTCCCCAGGGATTGGAGCATGCCAATGGAAAAGGAGACCCTCCCTCTTCAGATGACAGGGGGGGGGTGTAGAAAGAGGGCAATAAAAGACCCCCACAGCCTCGAAGCCGGGTCATTTAGTTGCAGGGTCCTCCTCGACCCTCTTCGTGGCCACGCGGATCTTCCCTTCCTATGAGCCCCTCCGGCGAGGAAGCCTTTGAGGAGCAACTCCGAGGAGGTCCTCAAAGTTCAGATGGGGAAGAAAGTCCCAGCGTCTTGGGCGAAAGCAGCCGGGGACTCTGGCCCCTTCCCAAGGAGATCCGGAGCTGCGGCGGGGCCAGGAGCACCCAGCCCACCGGAGCAACGGGGGCGGCTGCAGCGGGGGCGGCCCCCGAGGCTCCGTCCAAGCCCCCTTACTCCTACATCGCGCTGATCACCATGGCCATCCTGCAGAGCCCGCAGCAGCAGCTGCCCCTCAGCGGCATCTGCGCCTTCATCCGCGGCCGCTTCGCCTACTACGGCCGGCGCTTCCCGGCCTGGCAGAACTCCATCCGGCACAACCTCTCGCTCAACGACTGCTTCGTCAAAGTGCCCCGCCAGCCCGGCAGTCCCGGCAAAGGCCACTTGTGGCGCCTCCACCCGGCCTCGCAGGGCATGTTTCACAACGGCAGCTTCCTCAGGCGCAGGCAGCGCTTCAAGCGGCCCGCGCCTTCCGCCGCCGGGATCCTGCTCTTCCCGCCTCTCCCGGGTCCCTCGTTGCTTTGGCCCGCCTGTTCCTCGCCGCCAGCGGAAAAAAGAGCGGGGTCCGCGCAAGCGGGGAAAGGGCGCCGGGGTCCCGGGGAGGAAGAAAAGCGACCCCCGGGGAAGATCGGCCTGCAGGGCGGCGCTAGCAGAAGCAAGTGCTCCTTCAGCATCGAGAGCATCATGAAGACGGCGCCCGCCCTGGTGCAGCTGAGCGCTTGGATCCCCTCTTCTTCTGCCGCCGCCGCCTCCACCTGCAACCGGAGCCCGGCTCTGCTCTCCCGCCCGGAGCGCCTCGTGGCCACGTGGAGGACCTTGCTGGCTCCCGGCACCGGTCAGGGTCCCTCAGCGCTGCTCACGAGTCATTCAGAGTTGACCCTCAGCCCTTCTCCGGCCTTTTAGACCAGCGTTCCCTTTCTCTTACCGGACTTTGCAAATTGCTTGCAGACGGCAGTTTCAAGGACACGTCGGATATTGAATCGGACCTCCGTTTGCTCTGCTTCCCCCCCCCCCCCCGAAAACTGAAGAGGTGGCTCCTTAAATCACTTCCCCGATTTCCCTCTTTCGCACCAGCCGATGAGGGTGGCTGGCTCCCCTCCTGAGGTGAAGCACAGCATCATCCTACATAACGAAATTTTAATCCTTCTTCAGGCAGCAATTTATTGAGCAAAGTTTACACGTGCCCCACATCTAAAGATCCACTTTAATACAGTGAAATGTGACCGAACTAAAAAAGAAGAAGAAGAAAGCAACTTGACAGACTATCCTTATTTTCTAATCAAGTGGGTTGGAGCTGCGTTCATGCCACCTGACTGCTTAGTTGGTTGTCAACATTTTAAATCAATAAAAACAGAAATAGACGACTCAGATGAAAGGGCTAAATTGATAAAGGATGTTCCATTTTATGAACAGCATGAGGCACTTTGATCCCAAGGTTTTGCATTTACCTCCTTATAGCAACTTGTGTTTGTATTTCCTTCCAGCTCTGCTTTTTTCTTCCCCAAATATTGTGGGTTATTCTGGAGACAGTATTAGTCTGGTCCTATTCATCTGTCCTCCAGTGCCTATCTATATAATGCTGTATTCCTCATTAATGATTGTAATCACTCACATTAAAGCTACATAAATCCTAAAATCCAAGAAGTTTGAAGCTGATCCAAAGAGAGACTAGCTCCATGCAGAGATCAGATGTCCAGGATTCTTCCATTAGATTTGTTTGTCAAACATCAACAGGTTATTTAGAGAAACTAAAAATCATAACTTTTTGTTATTCCTTACATTCTTCTTTCAACTACTTGGTTCAACATTCCTCCTAATTCTCAGCAACTACAATTACTTTTGAACTGAAAAGATCTCTGTTTGCATTTCTACTTTATATACATTTCCCATCCGTTAGTTTATTCTTTTTATAAAGCATCAAAAACATATTTTGAACTACAGGCAAAGAATTATAGTAGTAAGAGTTAGAGTGTCTTTGACACCTAAGTCAAATATAGGTATTTCTCATATGAACAGATTGCCCTTCTTGGAGAATAGATCAGTATGTATTCTGCAATCTGTTCTAGGCCTCAAAAAGTATCCTATTTAATTTAGTTCAGTAATATATCCCACAGCAAAATTTCAAGGGTCAGCTATTAATATAATCAACTTCTATTCCTGGAAAGGAGGGAACCTCATTTTATTATTTCCTTCAGACAACAAAATAGTTTTGGATGAATTTTCTTCAATAAAAAATAGTTCACGGAGAGCAGACTACAGGGAGGCTAAAATAAAGATTGCCAGTAACCCAGTTCATCTGCTGGGGTAGATGGAGAATTAAGCATACTATGTCATCTGCTTCATTTTTAATATCTAATCTTATTTCCATTCCATGTTTTATACATGAACCTGGGAGATGTGGATTTATCAAAACAAACTTATCACTTCTGTGAGACTTATGTAAAAGCAAACTGTATTACATACGGTATTAAACATTTTTGTGAAATTTAGAAAGTTATCTTTTAAATGTTCTGCACATATAACAATTCCATTTGCAATAAAGTAGTAGATCAGAGGAGACATGTTATTTTTTTGTGGTTCTTTGTGTGTGAGTTATATGTAGGATTTTTTTTCAATGCGCAGAGATCTGCAGAAAAAACAATTACTACCAGTCTGCCTTACATTGAGGACCTGAATACTGCACGAATCAAAAAGAGGGCTGTGAAAATATTTACAGACCCCTCACATCCTGGACATGAATTGTTTCAATTTCTACCCTCAAAATGATGCTATAGAGCACTGCACACCAGAACAACTAGACACAAGGACAGCTTTTTCCCGAACGGCACCACTCTGCTTAACAAAATTCCCTCAACACTGTCAAAGTATTCACTAAATCTGCATTACTCTTAATCTTCTCATCATTCCTATCACCCATCTCCTCCCACTTATGACTGTAACTTTGTTGCTTGTATCCTTACAATTTATACTGTTTCCTAATATGATTTGATTGCTTATTTGTACCTATGACTATCATTAAGTGTTGTACCTTATGATTCTTGATGAATGTATCTTTTCTTTTTATGTACACTGAGAGCACATGCACCAAAGAAATTCCTTGTGTGTCCAATCACACTTGGCCAATAAAGAATTCTATTCTATTTTTTTTAATAGTACAGTACTACATCAGTGTGTAAAATGTGTTTTCATTTTTGGTTAAGTGTGTGTTTAGGCTAAACATCACATCATAGTCCCAGATTGGGGAATCAAAAAAACATCTATCTAATAGCCTACACTGGACCAGTAAGACAAAATACAGTCCATAACCTTCAATGAAGGTTCACCTTCACTCTGCAGTGGGATGATTTCAGTTGATAAATAAACACATCTTTTCCTGTCAGATTGCATTATATAAAGCATTTATACTCCCCTGCTTCTTTATGTAACTTTCAATTTCTGTATGGCTTTTTCATTCAACATCAAGCTTCTACCATACATCACCACAGGTTGTTAATAATACAATGTGTTAAATATAAATGGCAAAACATGTCAAAGCAGTTGGAAAGCAGCTGAAGATGATATTTCATCCTGCAGTTGATTGACTTGGGCTAATAATGAAATCTAAATGTGTGTGTGTGTGTATATATGTATGTATGTATGTATCATCTATCTAATCTATATCTATCTATCATCTGTCTGTCTGTCTATCAACATCTATCTAAACATATACACATACATATACCTATGACTTAACTTTATTTGGAAATGTGTCTTAATAGCATAATAGATATTACAACCAATGCAACCAATTAAAGGATATAAGATATCCTTTATTTGTTGTATTTACAAAACTGCTCCTAAATTTATGTTAATAGTAGTTAACAAATAACTTTTTTTCAAGGTTACCACCACTTAAATTTTTATACAGCTGAATTGTACTGTTCTGATTAAGGTTATGTGTATCTTGAAAAATATATAATATACATTGAAGATTTTTCACTCCAGGTGGCGCTATTTAACCACTTTCTCAAGGTATTTTAAAAAGTTTAAAATACAGGCACAAAGCTGCTGTTTTGGATTTCTGTTGTCAGAATAAATACTTTTCTTGCTTGTTTTTCAAATTATTAAATTTTATTTTTGTTTTTTTTAGTACTGTATTCTAGGATTGGTGGCATTATTGTGGATGATTTATTTAAGGTTTTCTCCCAGAAGAAAAGCAGCACTGAACCTGCTGCCCAGTTGCTGGTAATCAGTATAGTGTTTAAAGAGAAAAAATACATGCAATATAGTGAGATTAACATTATGAGTTTTATCTGGAATATTTGCTACAATTTTTGCAGATTTTGTTAGAAAAATATCTTGGGCTGAAAGGTTTGTATTTCTACAGTACCTTTAGTTAAACATCATTCCTTTCAAATATATTAGCTCTAAAACAATAATACCCTGAATATTAAGACCTTAGAATTATACATATTTAATAATGTCTGATCAATGTAATTTCATATCAATATCATAAATGAGATTAAAATACATATGCATGTCTTAGCATTTGTGAATGTTTTTAAAGTAATTACAAGAATTGAGCTGCATAAAAATAGTATTTTTCTGATGATTCACAAAAATTATTTTACTTTTTCCATAACTTTAATTCCCAGGAGTTTATTGTTGCATTTCACAAAGATTATTGGCAGTTCTTTGCCTTTCTATGCAGAACATTCAGGCAATTAAGAACATACCCAATACATCAGTGAAATAAACAGAAAATATCCATATGTAATATAGCAGGGATATATATCACAATTGTTTTATTTTTCATTATGTGTGCATATTAAACAATTTTTAATATAGCTCAGGACAAGAGATACTGTAAATGTTCATAATAAAAATATAGTAATAGAATTGGTAGAGCTTTTCACTGAAAATGGAAGCTGGATGAAATAGAAAATCTAGCAGATGCTAAATAAGTTTATCTATTAATACTTTTTTGTCCACAGGAATAGTGCTATTTACCTTTGGTTTAAACAAAAAACTGGAAGCAGGTAAATGTGCATTCTGAACTTACAAACAAATCTTTTCTTGTTACATAGTGAAAGGGGGGGAAAAGAAGCATTATTCCAAAACATTTTTTGCCTCTTTGTAAATCCCAAATAGTTTTCCAAAGCTTGCTTCGAATAATTAGATTTGGTAACAACCTTTGTAAAGAAAGAAAATGCACAGTAATCTTTTGCTATACTTGCATAAATATAATGGAAAGTAAGCTTAAACTAAAAGCATTTGGTAAACCTGCCAAGAAATTGAGCAATCTGATACCTTAGTTTTCAAACATGATTTATGCATTGTGGCTGTTCCAATGCTCCATATGAACTGACTGAACATCCTAGAACCGTGATAGTGAACCTACGGCATGCGTGCCAGATGCGGCATGCAAAGCCCTCTCTATGGGCACGCATGCGGTTGCCAGCTGCTCTTCTGGTTTCCAGCTCACGCATGCGTGCCAGCCAGCTGATTTTTGTGCTTGCTGGCGCACCACAAACCTGAAGACCAGGTGGCCGGCGCGAGCATGTGCATTGGCCAGCTGGTCTTTGGGTTTTCTGGCATGTGCATGCGCATGTTCCGGTTTGGGCACTCGGTGCCAAAAAGGTTCGCCATCACTGTCCTAGAATTTGTTTCAGAGTGTTTTCCAATGTGCAAGACTTATATTACAAACATGATACTGCCCCGCCCCACCATTTACTGAATTTAGTGCTGGTGCTTAAAGCATTTCATCATTTATCTGAAAGTGATGAACTGCTGGTTTCCGGAAGCCAATATACTTCTTCGTGTTTTGTCCTCACACGTATAGCATACTAGCTAAGTACCTGTGCTCTACTATGGAACTATGTGATTGGACTTCATAAATCGACACAACTTGAAAATTAATGAGTAGTTACGATCGGCCTCTTCTCTCCCCTTCTCCTCAGGTTCTCCCACAGAAGCCTCCCCTATCCTGTCCCCTTCTCTCCCTCAACCTTGCCCCACAGAATCCTCCCCTATCCTAGTCCCTTCTCTCCCTCAGCCTTGCCCCACAGAATCCTCCCCTATCCTATCCCCTTCTCTCTCTGAGGCTT
>JANHFT010003937.1:24574-40137 GCA_032467955.1 Pseudoxenodon macrops
TTCTGTCAAGAGAATGGAACTGCAGCATGCTTTAATTTCATTTCCAAATAAGTCAGGTATCATAGCTTATTATGAGCAGATACTGTGATGGCACAGTCGACCCTTCTCTCATACTGGAGAACAAACAAAGGTACTGATAATTGCTAAACTTATCCAAATGTAAAATTCTGATTTTTTGCTTTCAAGCAAGCCACAATGGCAAAACGACGTCATATTATTCTGGAAATCTTTGAGATTGAGGGTGCCAGAGGTTCAAATGATTATATAAATAATAACTGCCGTATCATGGGCTAACTCTAACTCTAATGTAACTAAACTCAGATAAAACACACATTCCTCCCAATGTTAGGATGGAATCAGATGGCCTGTAAATGAAATGAAATGAATTTATCTCAGTTCTGCTGAACAGCTGAATGATCCTCATGTCGGGACCACATGACAGTCCGTCATAAGGAAAGTCACGACGACTCTACTTAGGTGAGCTCTCCTGGCACGGCTCTTACAGATTACCTGCTCATCTTTCTGAAAAAGGAGATCTTGCACCTATGTAACTTATTCACAAGTCTTGTCCAGATCCCCAAAAGACCTTCTCACCCTGCTTGGCTGCCTCTTCTATTTTTTCTTTTGCTATTTGAGCCATCACTGGCCACATGATATTGTTCAGTTGCTTCATCTGTTCCTATAAGAGGGAACAAAGAAAGCCAACATGAGAAATTTAAGGTGACCTGCTGTTACTAGTGAAAACAAAACAAAACAAAACCCTGGGGATTGCCAAGGTGCAGTACCAATCCAAGAGGTATGGTATGCAAATCAGAATTGGGTCAAGACATGCACAGACGTCTATCCCAGCATCACCAGTTCTAAGAGTTTAATTTTTCCCAGTCTCAAGACCACTTTGTATTTAGTATGCAGGGAGAAGTTCTCCCTGTGTGCATTGTGCTCACGTAATACCTTTCACCCACAAATGGAAAAAAAAACAAAAAAACACCTTGCTGTGAAAGGAGGTGAAAGGGCAGAGTTAATGGGGTGGAACAGAGAGGCATTCTGATGTCAGTGAATCAAAGGGTAAACCAAATATGCTGAACTGGAAAGGAAGAAATGTCAATACTGAAATTCAGTTTTTACCCCAAACTGAGGCAGCTTTTTACCTGGTCTCCAAATACTTTGGCTCCCAACAATTTTCTGTTGATGGTTCCATCTTCTTTCAAAATATCTGTAAAGATGAGTTGGATTCGCCAAACACACACCAGAAAGATATCTCGTGCAGCTTTCCTTTATTTGTGTTAAGAGACCCTCAAAAATCAAATCCCTCTCAGAATTAAAATCCATCTCCATTCCTAATTCTTAGGGTAATTAACTGGTTTTCACTGCCATTTTTGAAACACAAGATTTGCCAAACTCTGATAATTTCATTCATGATTCAAAACATTGGACAAAAGCACAAAGGATAATAATGTAACATTTTTTCCCCTGGGAAAAAAAAAATTAAATAAAGAATATTTCAAAACCTTATGGTAGTTTCCTGCAGCTTTCCCCAATCTGGCAATACGAAAACTGGTGATATAAGAGTCACTTAGGTGAGATGAGCAATGTACAAATGTGATGAATAACTAAATGAATAAATAAACCCTAAAATTTCAAATTTCTCTAGACAGCAATAGATTTGGAAAATCACCTTATTGGATGGCTGCCCAGAACCATTTTAACATATGAATGCAATCGAAAATAACCTCTGCGGAATTGTGGAGAAATGCTTACAATATAAGAACCAGCTATAGTGGTAAGTAATAATGTTATATTTCCTGGAGTCTAGCCTCCAATGTCACCTAGCCTGATCTCCTCCAAGAGTTTGGCAAGACTTTGCCAAATAATATTTTCACCTAGATTAAATCACAATTCAATGGGCCTGCTTGTTACCCCAGTTTTTCTCCTTCCATATCTATTTTTCCAATGATGGGCCAAACGACTCTGATATCAATGCATGTTTATAAACTTTGTTTGCTGAGGACAAGTGAAATTTTGTCAAGAAAACAGGGAGAATTTGGAAAGGGGGGGGGGACTACATTGTTTTAAGTCATAAAAGCGGATTGACCGAGTATCAGAGATAAGAAAAAACAAATTTGAGGCAGAACCTTTGCTATACTTTCCCTTGCAGTTTTCTGGTTGAATTGAGTTAAAATATGGCTTCCCCCAAAGGTCAATCGTACCTGGTCCAAATGCTTCTATCACCTGCTGGTATACAGGACCATCTGGTGTGTAAATGTTGTGTCCCAGTCTGTCCATATCCAAATGGAAGGCACCAAGTTGAAGCAAATACCGGGCAACAGAACTTTTGCCACTACCAGATCCACCTGTTAGCCCTATTATGTAGGGGCTGGAAGGAAGTGGTGGATTTTTCTGAAGAGAAAAGAAGATTTATTTTATCAAGGGAACTGTGTATATTCACTTCCATTTGTATTATTGTTCGACATTACAGAAGTACAACTATCATTTTCCCATTGGCTCTTTTCATAGCAGCACTGTTCTAGTGAACAAACATTAACTACATACAGCCTTGTTAAACTTGTGTAGAGCTACATTCAGAGTTCTGCACACTGTTCCCTGTAGAGTCTACTCTCCATTCAGAGAGCTTGGCCGTTTCTCTCATGGTCTTTGCTTTCTTGAGTATGGCTGCTCATAGTGACTTTGCATGCTTCTTCCCACCCCTCCAGTCTGTGGTGAAAGGAGAACATTAGCCTCATTCGAATAAGCCAGCAGCTGTAAGTATCTGAAGACTCAGTGCTTGCTAATAGCGAAGGCTGCTCTGAAAAAGGGGAGAGGGAAGGGGAGAAAAAGGTGAAGGGACATGGTAGAGACCAGAGGAAGGCAAAGAGTAGCTATGTTTCTCATACTGAAAAGCCTTACTTTGAAGAAAGGAAAGGGCCAGAGACAACCCAGGTAAAAAGAAATTGTCCACAGTGAAGACTGGAAGGCATGTTCAGACTGTTTTTTGACCTATCTTTTGTCTCATAGAAAATACAGCAACAAAGTGGCAATCCATACTTATTTAGGAATAGTTCCCTTTCAACTCAAAGGGCCTTACTACCAAATAAACACATAATTGCACCCTCAGCCTCCCATATAACTAAAAAGTTAAAACAAACACATTACTTACCGGAGGTGCACACAATAAAGTTCCGAGAAGTCTGTACCTCAAGCTAGAAGAACTTATTTTTTCTTCTTCATTTATGGCATGTTGAGAGTCAACAGCCAGATTGATCTTGTGGAGAGTCAGTTCAGAAAGGTTCTGTAAGACATTTGTTAAGAGACAAGTTGCCTTTCCATATTACACCACAATGAATATCTATTGTTCTACCGCTACAGGCAATCCTCACTTAATGTCTGGTCACTTAGTGACCACCTGAAATTATGACGCTCCCCTCCAAAAGGTACTTATGATCTGGTTCTGGGATTCCTACAGTCATACCCGCCACCCCCATAGTCACATGATTGCATTTCAGATGCTTAGCAACACAGTTCACATTTATGGTCAGTTGCAGTATCCCACAATCATATGACAGCAATCTCTGGCAATTTTGCCAGTTTCTGGCATTTTTTAGTTTCCAGCAAAAAAATACCCACTAGATAAAAATGGTTCTGTTTAACGACATGTTCACTTTATAACACCTGCAAAAAAAGGCTCCAAAATCTGGTAAATGTATAATGCCACTTAACAATCACCAAGACTGTAATTTTCAACCTAATTTAACTCTCTCCAGCCCACACGTCTCTTTCCGTATTGAGTATCTCTCTCTCTCCCCCTAGGTATTCTTCGCAGCATGGCATGAAAGCTACCAACCTGCGACTTAATTATCACTAAGAAATGGTCATGACCTTCATTCGTGGGACACTCGCTTTCCATGCTGTGTTCAGAGCCGCTCGTTTCGAAAGCCTCCGCCGTCCCGTTGCTTCTTGGGCGTAGGACGTAATCCTAGGAAAACGCCACCTGAGGCTGATGAGGCTCTCGTCAAAATTGACTGTAATTAAGAGTGAAACCGTCTTTAAGAGTCCGGCAATTAAATGTTGGGCTGCTGCATATCTCAAAACCGCCTCTCAGATGGATTTTAAATCGCAAACCTAAAGACCGATCCGACTTGTTTCTTCCATTTTTTTGCTCTCGGATTAAGAGTTCTGGAGAATTTAAAAACTCCCAAATCTTATGGGCTGTAATAACAGTTGGAAAGGGTTTTCGACCCGCCATTCAGTGAACAAATCATATTTTTTTTACTTATTACGTTTGTATATCGCACCACAGCAGTCAGCTCTGAGTGGAACACAGCAAAATAAAGATTAAAAACAGAAAACAATATAAAGCCCAATGTTGCAATCCAGGGAGCAGAAACAAAATTTCTTTGTACACATTCCCCTCTCTACCCTCTGAATGGATTCCATGAAGGAAGCCTGCCACTTCTGTCAAACTGTTCAGTTAGAAAGTTTCTTGTTTCTTATATTCAAATAGAATTTGTCTCCCTGTAGTGTAAATTCATTTATTATGCATCCTTTATTCTGAAATAACAGAGAAACGATATCTGTGTATTGTTATTCTTTCAGGTTAAGAATGCTTATGTCAAGATGAGCATTCCCCATTCATTTATCCATCAGATTTATGTTCTCATCCTTTATAGTCTAATTAATCTTTTGTGTCAAGTCTGCCTGGCATGCTGCCTTCACTGGTTTTGAACAGCAACATTAACAATTTTGCTTTTTATCCTTTCTCTGAATTTGTTTAGTTTTCTCCAAAACTTTTTAAAACTGCAGTGTCAGGAAGTGAATAGATTCCTTGAAGTGGGTTTTACAAAATAAAGGGATGTACAGTTACTTCCTCTAAATTTGGAGACAATAGTTTCATTGATAGAGCTTAAAGCTGCAATTGCCTCTTTAGGAGCCAAATTTCACTGCTGACTCATATTAGTTTGCAATCATTCACTATTGTTTGCAGTGAGATCTGTGAGATTCAGCACTTTCTAATGACAAAAGCTACAGTATGTCATGTTGCTTTGCCCTTTTCATGCATATGTGTGATGTCATGTGTGTATAAAAGGAGTGGAGCTTATGCCACATTGGCAAAAGAGTAATTACATTTCCTCCCCTCTTTGACCTCACCTCTTGCCAATTACTAAGCCAGGTATATCTTATTTGAATTGTTCATTTGAATTGTTTCCTAAGTAAAAAAAAGTTTGCCTTTCTCCCTGTTAAATTTCATGTCATGTAAACCCAAATCTTGTGGCACACTAGATTGTATGATTCGTTAATTCCAGTTTGATGAAAATTACTAATGAATAGGATTTGGGGGTTAGCTGCATAAAAACAATCATGTAACCCAGTTCACACTTAATCAACTTAATGTTGTGGGACATTTTTCAAATGTTTTGTAGAGATCAGGATCTAATAGGATCAGCATTTCCTCAATAAATTAAAGAAATTGCCATTCAAAAAGTAAGGTTTACTTATCAAACTTGTTCATGACAAATCCATGCTGAGATGCGGTGTATAATACATTGTTTTATAGATAGTTATAAAGTGATCTGTTTATGATGCTCTGGAACCTTTCTGAGTATTAGCTGTAAACTAAGCGGTTTACAGTGTCTCGGATTCCCCTTTTTGAAAATAGTGACATTTGTCTTCCTGTTGTCTGAGATTTCATCTTTTTCTCTGGGATTTCCAGAAAAGAGGACTAGACCAGACCACAGGCTACTTTTTCCAATGTTTCCAAATGAAATTCACATGGGCCTAGAGATTTAACGCAATATAAGTATATCGATACTCTCTGACCATGTTTAATTTCAGCTGGTTCATACTAGTCTTCACAGTTTCCTGATAGAACATACATATTTTCTTAGAGAAGGCCAATCTTTTCTTTGTTATTCTTTGCATTTTTTTAACATTATTGAGCACCTGATGTAGTTTTCATTTTCGTTGCCATATATTTTGAGAGCCAGGAAACTCTACAGAATAGTTTGGCTGCCAGCAGTTCATTTAGTTCACACTGTCACACTATTCAGTGTGAAACTAACAAGAAGGTGAATTAGTTTCATATCCCTTCACATTTATATTTTATTATGTTTTACTAATCTAAGTGAAATATTAATATATGTTGCTAGTCGATGTATGATATGCCATACACTAAATAAATAAACCTGGTGTAGAGGTTATTTTCAAGTTATTTTGAATATATCTAACAATATCCTTTTTATTAATAACATTTTCATCAAGCTCAACTAATTGTGAGTTTTAGTTTTTTTGCAACAGTTTCTACCATTTCAGGCTTCCTATATAGTACTATATTCCTTTCTCAGCTCCCTAGACTTCTTATCAATGTCTTATGTTTATTACAGTATTTTCAGAATGTCTTTTGCTATCCCAATCACTAAGGTATTATTTTTTCCATAGGTTATACTGATTGTATAGTCTTAGTTCTAATGTATATAAAATTAATGCAATTCTTAACTACTTTGAAAAACAGTGAGCTGTGTGCTTCTGTGTAAGATAGAGGCAGTACTGTTTGTTGAGGTTTTTCAAAGTATCTGTAGTAAGTACTGCTTTTATCCTCCAAGTTTAAAAATCCTTACTTTGTTAAAGCTCCTACCTCAGTATGGATTTTGCAATTTTCGTTGAATAAAAACAAATAGTGACTTGATCTATCTGCAAATAAAGCATGTTCACGTGAGGAAGAATTCCAACAAAATTCCAAATAAAGACTTTGATATGTAAGCCATTAAACATGCTTTAAAGGCCATTAAATTAAAGTATGTTTCCTTTAAAATTAAAATTAAAAGCAACATGTAGCAGTTTGCTACCACCTTGTGGTTTATCCATGCATTTTGCTGATGCTGTCAAATCAGGAAGAATTGGATCTTCCCTTTCTCCTTTCATAAAATTGTTATATACTTTTTTTGTACATACATTATATTAAATTATATTAAAAGAATAACACTTTTGATTTTTAATCTGAATTCAAACAATTGTGATCTATTACAAAGTCTGCTCAGCACTGTTAATAGCATTTCTTATTAAATAGAAAAACAACAAATATATGAAAACATATTAAAATTATAGAAACTTCAGATAGTATTTTTGATTACACTCAATTTTAATACTTTATTTTCTTTTTGGTAGCATTAGCAAAAGAGTACTTAGACCTATTTACCACTTCATAGTACTTTACAGTTCTCTCTAAACATTTTACAGCATTAGCATATTGCCCCCAACAGTCCTCATTTTAGTGACCTTGGAAGGATGGAAAGCTGAGTCAACATTGAGTTGGTCAGGATCAAACTGCTGGCAGTCACCAAAGTTAGCCTGCAATGTTGCATTCTAACCACTATGCCACTCTGTCTCTTGCATAAACCACTGCATTCTTGTATAAATGCAAAGGGTACACTTTGACTGCCACTACAAATATTTAGAAGTAATATGCAAAACTTGTACAATATGCAGAATGCCTAACTTGCCAATTGTCTGAAATAGTGTACTACTATTGATTGTAACAAGCTATAAAGCAGAAATCACTTGGAATGTACTTTTTATTTTGATTTGTCTCACAGAAAGACAGATGTTTAGATTGGATTGAGAATTCTCATCCACCGTTGAATACTTCCCAAGGATCTGGAAGATATTGATGTTTAATAGTGTTAAAGCTATCATTGCAGGATGTAAGTTGCAATGTAAAGCTGCCTTTTGCAATTGATCGATGATGATTTTGTCACTTTTATCCCAGCATTATTATTTTATAAGTAATTCAACATGGAGAATATACCTAATATTCCTTCCTCCCCCTCCGTCTCCTATTTTCCCCACAACAACCCTGTGAGATGGGAGTGACTCATCCAAAGTCACCTAACTGGTTTTCATGCTTATAGTAAGATTAGAATGCACAGTCTCCTGGTTTCTAGACCAACACCTTAGATACTACATCTTTAGACCAATTTAAAGATGCTTAATATCTAACATTAACAGATCAGTGCTTAGTAGCAAGGATATTTATTTGGGGACTTTGTTCTAACTCAGCATAACTTTTCTGAAAATGTTTTAAGAGGAATCATAGTATCACTTCAATGCAGCATAAATTGATATATAATCAACATCTACATTTGTAGCAGTATGATTGCTATGCTCATATCATGAATAACATAATAAAAGAGATCATAGTGTGATCTTGCTTGCTAAGTTATTGGTAAGAGGATTGGTTAAATCTTACCAAACCACATGCATGATATTATAGATCAAACACTAGGTGGTGCTAATGGATTTGAATAATGATTTCCAGTACTATTTGATGTCAATTTGGAGAGAGACCCGCCAGAGTAAAACTGGGAGAAGCCATGCCCTAAGTATGATAGTCAACACAACTATAAGGATCAGAAAATAAACATTATTTAAAGACTTCAACTTTGCTTCATAATTGAAACACTTATAGAAATATAAACAACTGGAGATTTGTGGAAGATAAATTGACGAATAAGAGGTCTAATAATGTTGCCTTGTCTCCAGCACAAAATAGTTAACAAATATTATAAAATGTATACAAGAAAAAGATAGTTGCAGAGATCCAAAAATGCAGTTCCTATTAATTAAATTTTAAGCATCATCCTTGTGATTTAATAAGTGTAGCGACTTAGGTCAATAGTGCAATCTTGAATAATTCTCCATTAATTGCCATTGAGCAAGGCTTCCTTGGATATACAATTGCAGCCTCTGAATAACAGACAGACATTAAGATAATGAACAGTTTGCATCAAATTATAATATTTGCATAGGTTCATAGACAAAGCTTCAAAATTAAGCAAATTTTAATGTTAGTTCATCTACAGTAATGTACTGAATATCTTAGCTATTTAAACTGTTTACCTCTATTATCGTAGAAGTAATATTCCTGTTTGCTGCAAGTTTACAAGTATAATTTTGTCATTTTATCATTCATAGTGTAATGTTTTGCAACTAATATCACTTTAATCCAATAATATTGTTTTTAATCTATTTATTTTAGAAATTCTCTAAAGTAGAGAGAGGGACATGAGCATTTATAATCAAATGTTTATGCAAAATCTTCAGCTAATAGGTAAACTTGATTAGAAGAGCTCACTTCCACAAAATGAAATTAAACTGAGTTAAATATTACATATTTAAATCAGCATCGATCGAACATTAGTTATTTTCCATGCATTAACCCAAAAAGGCAAGATGTACTGTTTCTTAAACAGATTTAATTTCTTTGAAGAGAGACATCAAAACTTAGAAATGTGCAGTTTTGTAAAGGACATAATGTCAGAATGAAATAGACAATGACTAGGTTCATATATCATAATCAGCAATATTCTGGTTTGTTCATTTTTGCTTAACATTTGTGTGAACCCAACCAGTTGTGTGTGAACCCAATCACTTGCTGAACTTCAGCAAATTGAGATTTAGCAGCACATATAAACTCAGTCAGTTATTTCCAGCTTTTTTAAAAATAAACTAAATAGGGACTAAACTAATTTAAAAGAATAGAAAGAACTTCAAGCAACACAGAAAAGTTCTCTTTTAGACTCTTTGATCCTCTAGCATTCCCTAAATAATACTTTGTACAACTTTACTGAATGATTACTTAGAAAATTAGTGACTACAATAGACCTCTCTCAATGCCTGCAGTGAACAGCAATGGCTATGAATTGGGCTGCTTCTTCGGGCATATAGTAGCACAGATATATTGTATTAGGGCTACTAATTCTGATTTGCAATAAGTTGCAGATAGGTTTTCAGTTCTTAATAAAAACATGAAACTAGACTGGAAACATAATTTGGATAACATCATGGCTGAACTTTTAGGAAAGAATCCTGGATTCAAATCTTTCATTACCCATTAACTTCATTAGGTGGCTTTAGATCATTCCTATACTACAGGATTTATGTGATAAATTATCCCACCTATGAAGAAAAATGAGACAGAAATTAGTAAATTGAACCATTCTCCCAAACCCTAATTTAAGTGCCTTTTTAGAATATATAGCACACTTCTGTAATTACTGCATAAATAGGAAAAGTGGTATAGTCTCCCACTCCTAGGTACATAAGTAAACAATATTTTTTATTATAAAATGAATTAGTTCACCTTTCTCTCAAAATGAATGTTCAATTCTTTCTTTCCCCATCTAACGTAACCCAGAAGCTTTGGACCAATTCCTATTACTGCCATCTAGGGTTTCTGTGTTTCTCATTTGATCAGCACAGTTTATCTTTTAGCTGGACCTTCTGGGTATTGTGGCCTTTTATGATCAATAATCTAATAGTCTCTGACAAGAATCTCATATTTCCTCTTTAAGGGTTCATTAAAAAGAGTTTTCTTTTTAAAGCACAAGAAGAGTAATGAAGAGTAGTAAAGAATGAATCCATGAGCATTGGATATTATCCTTGGGGGTTCAATATAATTCATTGCCTTTCTACAGTTCAGTTTCCAGAGTTTAAAGTTCAAGACAGAACAAGGAATAAGAGGGTAGTTTTGTGTTAAAGGTCTGCAAATTCAGTTCTGGCCTAACTCCATATTATATTAAAATCTAATGTTTCATTGTTACCTCCATATTTTAGGATATATCAAAATAAATCCTGTAAGTTTAAAATACCTCTGTTCCACTGGGGAATGCTGGAGTCTTCACTGCCAAGCAGCTGATTGGTGGTTGGATCGGCCTCCCGGAATACTGCTGATCAGCTGTTCTAGGCAGTGGGGATCACCACCACCTATCACTGCTGCTGCCGATTTCTGCCACCACCTATCACTGTCATCATTCAGCAGTGACAAACAGCGGCAGCAACAAACAGCAGTGGCAGTGAATGGCAGCAGCGAATGGTGGCGAGTGGCAGCTGCGATCCCCACCACCTGGAACAGCTGATCGGCAGTATTCCGGAGGCTGATCCAACCACTGATCAGCTGCTCGGCAGTGAAGACTTCAACATTCCCCAGCAGCAGTGAACAGCTCAGTGTTCCCCGCCACACCAACCCCCTCCCCCTGCCACAATATTCGCTCTATAAGACGCACAGACATTTCCACCCACATTTGGGAGGGGGGGAGTGCGTCTTATAGTGCGAAAAATATGGTACATGCTTAGTTCATTAAGGTTATCAGATGGACTGCCAGATGAAGATAAAGTTCAATATGTGTGGGTCTTTTTGCTGCCATCTAGTTGTTAGCTAGATTTATTGTTTTCTCTAGATTATGATAAGCCATTATTTTAAGTGTGATTCACCAAATGACACACAATTTTCTGAATTTATTTTGTACTACGCTTTAACTCATGGCTTATAAGACACAGTTGGGCTTACAGTAACTAGGACTACTAGATCTGGCTTGTGAAAACTCCTTACAATCATTAGATGTCACTAAAGAGATTGCCTTCTGTATCTCACTGCTACCATCTACTGCATATATATTTGTGCCTCTATATAGTGCCCTTATGCTAACTATATTACAGTTTAGTACAATGTGTTCATGGAGTCCCCTCAATTCCTCTGTAAATATCAGCTCCTTTTCTTTGTGACAAGTTGTAGAGAATTCAAACATTTAGAAAACCTCATTTTTAAGAACTAGTGAAAATCGTTTAAGCAAGGAGTTCAGAGGCTGAGAAAAATAGTCTAACTGGCTTCAAGTCTTTTGGCAGCTAAAAATCTCTTTTGATTTCCAAAGGAGTCTCTAGGAAACTAGGAAAATAGAGGAAAACGTTTCTTATTTTGGACTACACAAACAGCCTAAATCAGAAAGTGCTGCAATGTTGCATTGAAGAGAATAGCTTGAGAGGACTCACTGTAATTGAATATAAAGCAAACACAATTCTCTTTTCAAAGTTGTTCTGATTAGCTCATTTACATTGATTATCTTGTTTTGCAGAGGCACCTATATTTCAAGCATTACAAATTGCAATGATTGGCAGAAAATGAGGACCCAAGTGCCAATGTGAATAACTAAACTATCCATCATATGCATTGTTCTTCTGTTTTTAAGATATATCCAATAGGCCACCGACCTATGAGTTTTCAACAGAAACTATGTATTTATTGCTTTTTTAGCACACTCTTTCTACGAGGAGCAGCAGCCTCACAATAACACTGTTTGATTATTAGACTAAGGAATTTAAGAAAACTTTAAGGCTGAATGATTAAGCATCTCCATACTTATAATTTGGTAAGTTGAATCAAAATAGTCCATCACAGGATAATCATCTTTGCAATGTTCATTTATACTCTTCTATTTATATATGAATCTCATCCCACCCTCTCCTGTCATGGGTAACAGTTAGGCCTAATTGAAACAGATTGCACTGGCTAAGAATTATTAGCCCTGATTAAGGATGCAGATAAAGACTAAGAAAAATTTAACAGGAAAAAAAATAAGTGCTGTTCTATAGTATATAGGTGGATGTTTTGATAAACTACCAGTAAGCCATGTCTCAGAAAAAGTGAAGTGAATACTGAATAAATTCAATGAAGAAAGATGTTTTTTTAATATTTGAGAAGAACTAGATGTAGTAAACCACCTTGGCCAATGGATCTCAATGGAAGGTGATACAATAAAGGAAACTGAATGGCATGTTAAATGTGGTTGGCAGGTATTCGGCAAGCTAAGCTTAATTTTCAAGAACAATCTCTCCCCTGTGCCTGAAAAAAAAAGTTTTCGATCAGTGTGTACTACCTGATCTAACATATGCTGGTGAAATATGGACACTAACCTCACCATCGATACAAAAGCTATGAGTGACGCAAAGAGCCTTAGAAAGATACATGCTTGGCATTACAAGACAAGATAGAAAGACCTGCACACGGATTAGAGAACAAATGAAAGTATACAATATTATCAAGAGAGTAAAAAAATAGAAAAGGAAATGTGCTGGTCACATAGCAAGAAGAACTGATGGCAGGTGAACCAAAGCAGTCATAGAATGGAACCCACTTGATAAAAAGCTTCCACAAGAGACCTAAAACAAGATGGATCGATGACATCAGCAAGTATTATAGCCCCAATTGGCAAAAGAAAGCTCAGGACATTATTGGTTGGAAACATGCAGAAGAAGCCTTCATCCTACAATGGATAGACAATGACTACAATGATGATGATGACTGGATTCCTTGACTGGGGTAGATTTCCAGAACTGGGTTGATTCTGGGACCAACATTCCTGTGTATGTTAGTCCCAAGACTAATAACAAAAACAGGGGAAAACAAGAATACAGTGTGAGCATCGCATATCTGAATGTGGGATCTTCCTTTGGGAAGAGTCTGAAAAGTAGCAAGCAGAGGCCTATAAAGACTCCCATTGACACTGAAACAGAGAGGGGGGAAATCATCTTCATCATACCACTGACTGGGCTAAGTAGGGATAATTTCTCCAACCCAGCACCCTTCACCTTATGGCAGTTTCAACGTGTGATAGGGAATTTTTTTTAAATTGTTTATGTAATACATAAAGGCATTTAATCTACTCCTTTTGTTTCATTTACTGAAAAATAATATATAAATAACATTGTCAGGCCTGCAACCATATTCTCTTTTGGATCTTTGGCCTCCCACACTTTCTATTATTCTACTATGCATTTTCTATTGTGGGAAAATGGGAGGGGGGATTGTACAGAGCTGGGGATATGTAGCCATAAAAAAATTATTTCTAGAAAGTCAAGGTCATCTTTTGTCTCTGCACCTGACCGGAATTTGATGGGCAAAGATGCCAGTGAATGATTGGACCATGTGACGGACTTGTGGGTGTGGGGGCAAGATCTTGAACTTTCAACTGGGTGGTGGAATCCTGGGAATCTTTAGATTTGGGTTTCCACGGTTGTGCCAATATGGCTCTCTTAATAAATTAGAACTTTGAGGAATGCTTTGCCTTGGAGTCTGATTTACTTTTGGATGCTATTTGGAACAGTGACAATGGAAGTTGAAATCCCCAAATCTTGTTGCTGAAAACAAGAAACACTGGTCTGTGGGACGGGTAAGTAACCTACACAAATGAAGGCAAATATATGTGTCCCAGGATAAAGTTGCAGAATCCAATCTGGGTCGGTCACTGGGATCAGAAATTTAGTCTTCTGAGCATTTGGATTCGTGCTGGAGCCTATCTTCAGGGAGGTTCTCTCTCACATTCTGGTGAGAGAAAAGTTCCTGAGGATGGGCTTCAGCACGAGTCTGAAAGCTCAGAAGACTAAATCTATGGTTCTGGTGAGTGACCCAGATTGGATCTTGCAGGTAACCTAAAACCCAGTACAAATAGGCTCCCAAAAATTATTGTTGAGATCTTGGAGTAGCAAAAATATCACTACAGTAATTAGTAGCAAGTTGCCAAATTACAGCAATTTAACAACTGTTGAAGTCTCAGTAGGACACAGAGTGCATTTACCTAGTTAAGACTCTGTAGCAATAGAACCATTCCTGGGTATGCAATACCTGCTGATGGTGACATATGAACTTGTCTGGATTACTGTAATATAAATAGTTCTGCAAATAATTATAAACCATGAAAAGCAAAGCAATTCAGAAAATCTTTCATATCTGCCTCAAACTGAGACATGATGAGACTAATCAAAACACTTTTGGGATATTACCACAGCAGTGCTCAGACATTTTGCAGTCCTCAGCTCTTCACTTATCAATTCATCTACCGTGAGCAG
Source organism: Pseudoxenodon macrops (assembly GCA_032467955.1). Taxonomy (NCBI): domain Eukaryota; kingdom Metazoa; phylum Chordata; class Lepidosauria; order Squamata; family Pseudoxenodontidae; genus Pseudoxenodon; species Pseudoxenodon macrops. Next base: position 39,242 of record JANHFT010003937.1, read on the forward strand.
GTTTGCGTTCTTCGTAATTAAATATCAATGTTTTACCTTACTTAAATCAATGGATTGCAGCTGTCTGATCCATCACTGGAGAATGCTCTTAAATCCAGAGTTCTGAAGATTTCATTTTATTTGACTCTTAATTGAATAGTGATTTGGATTGAGTAAAAAGTAATTTTGGGTCCTCGGTAAACTGAATAAACTGTCTGCTGCGAGTAATAATCAAGATTTTCAGAGGGGAGGGGATAGGAGAAACAAGTCCTTGTTATGTAGGAGAATTAACTGGAACCAATCAAATCAATCAATCCAAATTTTTATTATGGCCATGGATTGGACTCCTTGACAGGAAAGATATTGCTGTAATGCTATCAAGAAAATGTGTCTAAATGATCAATGAAATAATCCTATTGATAGAAATAGACAATCTGAGATCGTTATTTTCTTTTGCTGTGGCCAAATAACAAGCAGCAGTCTACTTAGCCGCAAACATTTTTTGATAAAATAAGGCACAGGAAATTATGTTATGATGGAACCTGAAGTAGCAATCAGAAGTGCTTTTATTTCATTTTCTTCGTTATTTAAAGTGTGCTCTGAAAGTGGTGATAGCTCCACTTGGACAGCAATGAACCTCAGCATAATCAAGTGTAACTGATAAGTGAATACTTATCTGAAGAATCTAATATTAAAACTTGGGAAAAATATTGGGCCGTTTGTTTACTTAGCAGCATTAACTGGTGTTTTTTTCCCCAGTCTGTGTTCTGTGGGCCCTTGGGTCCTGCCAGAATGTTATGAAGTTCCCTAAAAAAAAACTAAGGAGAAAATAAAGGGATATATAAAAGAGTCACAGCGGCGCAGTGGTTAGACTGCAATACTACAGGCTACTTGGGCTGACTGCCAGCTGTAGTTCG
>JANHFT010003937.1:74200-94371 GCA_032467955.1 Pseudoxenodon macrops
CGGTTCTAATGACGTCACCAGCTGCCCCCAACCTACTCTATAGAACCGGTTAGAACCGGTAGGATTTCACCCCTGCTTTATACCTATTCCTATGCTTTTTAAGTGGCTCCAATTTTTCTATTCCTGAGGCGGGGGGACAATTAATGTAGCCTATTCTTCCTTCATAAAGCAAAGGATGAGTCTTCATAGCTCTATTCATTGTCAGAATCACACAGCAAGCAGTGTATCAGGCCTTTCATTATTTATTGTATTCCTAATGCCCTATTCTGTTAGAATAGAAATGTGTATCCTTTTTGAGAAGTTAAGGGCTTTATTAAATCTTTGAATAGCATGCATAGGCCACATTATAAAGTGTGTAGAATCAGAACAGAAAAATAAGCAAGTCTATAAAACAGTTTAAATTAGATTGCATTAGCGAGTTGTTTTGAATCGGATGGCAGTAAATCCTGTTAGCTATTTGATTTTGATGCCAGTTAATTAGTCATAATAGTTTTGACAAAAAATCAAACTAGTCATATTGGTTTTGCATGGTTCTCTCAGTTTTAAAATGCAAGAATAAGTTTACACTGAACTTGATTTCTGGAAGAAGTTGGCATATCTAATTAAAATGCCACAAGGACAATTTACATCGGTCTCTCATTATTAATGTCACCCACTGTCTTTAGATTTAAGTTTCACTTTGAACACATAATCAAAGTTTCAAATATTTTAAGAGATTACATTATGTAGACTTTACTTATAGTAATAATATTACATCTTCAAAAAGTGCCATAAATGGCAGTACTAGGTGGCTTTGTTTAGAAAAATAGCGATTGTGACATCAACCTGAAATGATTATCAAGTCTCCACCAGAGGGAGATGGAAAACCATTTAATGAACAAAGAGTTTGACAGATGTAATTCCATATTAAAGTTTGATCCATACTTCATCTTTGCTGAAGGATGCAGTATAAATTGTTGAACTAATCCTAAGATTTTTTCCAAGACCATATTTGTTTACTAGATGCATCCTTTATTTTCCCACTTACAAATAGAAGATAAAAGATACAACATTCCATCATAAATAATATCAAGATAGTAATCTGCTTTTAAAATAGCAATAACAATCATCTCAAATATTCATGTACATTTTCCCACATAGCCAAGGATATGTGATATTCTCTCATATGGATTTGATTCATTCACATACTATATGAATATAATTAAAGCTCATGGTGTTTTTTTTAGAAATTAGCTAGCCACAATTGCATTATTTCTCATGACTTCCAAGCACAAGGTTTTTGTTTTGTTTTGTTTTTTAGGAAACTGAGTAAAATCCTTTTAAGTAACAATTTATGTAATCATTCCGCAAACAAATACAGTTTCTAAAAGATGTAAAGAACTTCAACACATGCAGCCATTCTTTATATAGAAAATGATGAATGGTTAAAATGCAGCAGAGTTTTTTCTGTGGGTACTACTACAGCAGTCTTGTCTTGAATAAAATGAAGAATGAAACAGCCATCTCTTTGATCCTTTGCCATTTACTTGTCTCTTTTGTAGGGCTGGGGAGCAGAATACCATCGCCAGGATGTTACAAGTACTCCATGTTGGATTGAGATCCATCTTCATGGACCTTTGCAGTGGCTAGATAAGGTGCTGACACAAATGGGTTCCCCACATAATCCAATATCCTCTGTTTCGTAAGAAGCATCTCCATACACACTAGGGGAGAAATACTGCTTCTGGCCTTGGCTTGTAGAGTTCTCCCTTAAATTTCTGTATATAGCTGTAAATATGATTGTAGATATCTATAACACACTATTACTGTTTTTCATGCTGTATTACATGTTTTATTAGTTAATAAGATTGCAAAAAGTGCAGTACTTTGTCATTGTATTCTGTCTATTAATGAAGCCATAGAAATATGCCTAGCTGCCTATTTTTTGTGTATGGAATGAGACCAGTATTGCTTGCACTTTGTAAAAATAATAATAATAATAATAATTACATATCAAAGTTAAATTCTGAAAACAATAATGCTAATTTCAAATGGAGCAAGTGGTAGCTCTGTTCAGAGTGGCAGTGTATTGATAACATCAAGCAGGTGCTTCTGGGAAACTTAGACTATTGTGATTATGGTTCTTCATTTTGTTCGTGACATGTGAATTTCAACATAAAACTATATTGTTTGTAATTACAACGGTTACATTTTGCACAATTGAGAAATAATTATAAGCCTGCAAATGCAACCTTCTCTAAATACCATCTCTATCGTTGGTTTGAAAAGAAAGCTGAGACCTCCGGCTCTGTGATGTAAAAACATTATCCAATTCCAAGAATTACTAAAATATGTTGTTTAGTGATGATGAGGCAGGGTGGGAAGAGGCAATATAAAGCTGCTATGGTTAATATTTTTAATTCTATTCTTTGTAATACCCAGAATGATTTCTACCCAGCTAGCGGGCACTGTAGTCCTTCACACATGTTACAACTGCAATGGAAAGGAAGAAGTATGCAATATATTAAACCCAAGACATTAATATTTGCCCTTTTGTTATGGGCCTTGATAGTAAAAATGGACAGTTGACCAGTGGTAATTGCAATTTGCTTAATACAGAACATGATTCTATCTTCAGATTCATATGTTGCCAAGCTTCACTCAGACTCCACAAATTCATCATTTACAGAATAAATACTGTATAGCATTTCAGGAAAAGGACTGCTTCTCTTCCTCCCACATGTCTTAATTATTGATAAGCATAATAAATGAGAGCAATTGTTTATCAACAATGAACCTGAGTGGAAGGTAATTAATATATTGTTAATATATGCTAGTCTCTGCTTCAGTTTATATATTACTTATTTGATCAGTCACTTTGTACATAATATTGAATGATTAAAAAAAATACACTGGAATAGCCCAAAAGTAGAAGTCAATGCAAAAGGGATCAGGTTTAACAAGATCAAGTTTAATAACAAACCTGAAAATACATTTGCCAGAAGAGTATAGTATCTGATAGTACTTAAGTGTTAGTACAACATCTGTACAATTTTGCTTATCAGAACATTAGTTTGGTTAAGTTTCTTGCCCTTGAACCAGAGGTGGGTTCCTACCGGTTCGGACCAGTTCTACCATAGTAAGCCGCTGGTGACATCATGGAGCCGGTTCTGGTCTGTGTCCGCCGCCTTTTTTTTAAAAATTTTAATTTTTTTGGGGAAAAAACTTATTTGACTTTTTTTTTGTTTTGTTTTTTCTTCTGCGGATGTGCAGAAGCCGAGTTTCCGGCACTGGGGGGGATTTTTTGGATTTTTTTTCCTACTGCGCATGCATGAGCCCACGAGGCGCGCCCACGCGGTGCGGGAGGCAGTGAACTGGCGGCGAGGTAAGTTAGAACTCAGCCCTGCCTTGAATGTACTATTACCAAGTTAATTTTTAAAAATTATTCTTGCTTTGGGCTACCTCTGTGCAAATCCGATCCTTTGACAGATTGATACCTCCCCTCCATTCTTAACATAAAGGTTCATGACATCAGATTGTACAATCAAAACACCTGAAAGAATAAGAGTGGGATTTAGGTTTCCTGTATATATGGATTTCTGCAGTGTGTCTTTTGAAGAATTAAAGATTTGACAGGAGATAAGCTTTTGAAAATTGGTAAAGACTGTAGTTTCTGTACTATCAGAAATTTTATTATTCAATTGTATTGTTAAAATGTTAAATATAATTGCATCAAAGCATAGCTTCATAACGTTGCCAAAGCGGGATCCTAATAACCTGACAGGTAAATATAATTTGTGATCTCTGAACTATAATCAGTTTTATTAGATATATAAAATATTTATTTTTGCTTACAGATAAATACAGATTTAAGTGCAGCTGGAAGAAAAATCTAAAGACAAAATAATAAAATTACGAGAAAGCTACAAGGGATGTTCTAGTTCACTTTGCAACAAAAATAACAAGGGATCAAGTTCTGGATTGCCATTTTAAGTATAGGTTGAAAATGGAAAATATAGATATTATTGTTTTGAAGGAAATTCCAGTCAGAATTTTGAGAAAAATACTGATATCCTGAAGCAGAGAATTTTTTTATTCCGGTGGGATAAATTGGAAAGGATGATGCTTACCTACTGTGAGCAAAAATTTAGGCTGAATTCCATAGAGAAAGCTAAGGATTTCTTGATTAGATATAGACTAATTCCAGATCCATGTGGAGAAGTAGGTATGGAAAAGAAGTTAGTGGTCAAGCAAGACCCCAAAAAAGTGGTCGAGCAAGACCCTAAATTTGCCATTGAAGAAAAAGACGTGGCAGAGAGAAGAAGAAAGAAGATGCGGCCAATGTAGTTGTACAGGAATTTATTATGGTGCTTAAAGCTGGAGATTAAGTCTATCACGTGGAATATTAATAGAGCAAATGTTCCATCTAAGCGTAAAAAAATATTTCACTATTTGAGGAAACTTAATTTGGACATAGTCTGTCTTTAAGAAACACATATTAAGACAAGAAATATTTATAAATAAACAATTAGGAGAAGAATTTATATCAGCTGTGTAAAAAAGATTAATGAAGTTGTTTTATATATAAAAACCCCAATTCAAACTTACGGTACTTAAGCAGATGATCATGGTAGATTTATAGCAGTGGAAATAGAAGTTAATGGGATTAAAACAATAGTGGTGGGTGCATACAGGCCAAATGATGCTGGAAGCAATTTTTTTGATCATCTAACAGTTGCTGCCTTTTTCGTATGGAAGGGATAAAACTGATTTGGAAAAAAAGGGAAAATATATTTGTCATAAGCTGCCTTTGCATGACATACTGAACCACAAAGTAGCCAGTCATATTTAGCCAAGTGAATAATGCAAACCTAACCCACTTGTTCAATTTAGTTTAATGAATTATGTAAATACGAGAAATTTGGTTGGGTAAACTATGGGTAACTTTACCTCAGTGTTTTGTGTGAACACAGTCATAAAATAATTAGTGAGTAATATATGTTAGGATATGCATTCATAGTAGTTCCTTTATACATTTGTGAACAATGCATTTATAAACACAGTGGTGTTTCAAATAAAAATCTCAGTGACATCTACTGCAGTGTGATATTTTCAACCAATGTGGGACAGAGGTAGTTTAAATCCTTATTAATATATGATTATTCTGCCTATAAGCCCACTTTGTTTTTCTGGAGTGGTAGAATATGAACTAATAAAACGGAGGGAAAATAGCTAAAATATCAGAATACAGCCTATGTAAAAGAACTGTCCTAGGACATTGTAAACCTAGAGCTCTCTCGGCCCTGAAAAACGGGTAAATGCAACACATACTGTACAGAAAAATATTGACTGCTAAATTGTATTTGGAAAAATAATCATATGATTACTTCTTTCAGAATTCAGCTAAAACTGCATAAAAACGATCCCTTTAGATAGATTTTTCTGTGTCCAAATGTTTTTGAACAACTATTAAAATTTGTAAATTTAAAGCTATTAAATGTGTTCATAAATATGCCATGCTTTGAAATAGTCTACTGGAAAATTTAAGTCATTTGGCAGAAAAACCATTTACGGTATCAGCAACTAAGTTTAGGGGGAAAACATTTCTTAAAACTGTTATATGTATTGAGAATTCAAAATGCATTCACAACCTTCTGGGGAACAATCTGGAAGTAGTGAGAAGCTGTGTGGGATTCAAGACTGCTTCATAGAAAACCAAATGGTCTGTTATTTATTACGGTATATGCAGGCCAACTATTTCCTTATTAAAAAATCTATAGGGAAAAAATTGAGACCAGTTTTTATTGATTAAAAATTGAACCTTATCAATGATTCTGAGGCTTCTTTATAAACTGTTTATTCTCAGGCTTATTTTCCATTAGCTGCTGATGGAGGAAGTAAACCTATTATTCATGAACGATCCAGATGGTGATATCAAAGAAGCTCTCAACATGAAGGAGCTATTTAGTGCATTGTGTACTGGAAAACAATCCAATATTACAGTTAAAAGAAATCGAATCTTATAAAAAGGCCGTTATAAATAAAGTAGTTGATGCTCCAATATAGTAGAGGAGCAATACTGTTAAAAAGATTGAGATTGGATTAGTTTTATTTAAAACCAGATGAAAAGAAAGACATTTTCTTCCACTTGCCTTATTTATGGGTGTGATTTCTTTCTGATTAGTTGCAGCAGAGCTGCATAAATTCTGCCCCAGCCCATTCCCACCCAGAGAACAATTGATCAGGAACATTAAAAAGCACATGGATTCTACAGATCTAAACCTTAATGGAATAACATTAGAATTGTAGCATTAAAGAAACCACATGGTTTCTGCTGCAGTTATAAGCAAGATACCATTGTAATTCTACTTGGATTTTTTTTTTAATTGTGCTTCAAAGCACTGAATGATCACTGCAATGCTAAATAGGATTGCAACCTAAAAAAATCTGGGTAACAATTACACATTCTCTGATTTACTTAAGTCTGGATACTTGGTATCTATCTACAGAACTATGCATAAGAGCTATCTCTATCAATAGGTGGGCCTATTGAAAGAATGGCTAGGACTGTCTTTGTATGTCCAAATAAAATCTGTGTGTAAAAATAGGGAAGACCAACAACTCTTAAAAGACATTAAAATGTTAAAACAAAGATTTCAAGCTAGATTTATAAATTGAAATTTGAAAAGCAGAATATGGGAAATTAATAGTGACTTATTTGTATCATCATTACCTTTGAATGGATTGAATATTACATGTCATGCTTTTCCCACAAAATTTCTTAAGTACCAGCATATGTAAACATCCAAGCATCTGATTATAGAAAGCAGTGGTCTGAATAATAGGCAGTTTTTCCCACACATATTCAAGGATCCATGTCATACAAAACCACATCAAGGATTTTGTACATCTAGATATGTTTTTGCCTTGAGGTTGTTGCAACGTGGTCTGGTAGACTAAATGAATATCAATCCATTGCTTTGGCGCCATATAACACTCTGTTTCTAATGTGATGGCATTTATCTGCTCCTTTGTGGGAAGATGGGAGTCTATTCGATTGATGTGTCTGCAGAAACTGATGGGTCTAATGGGAATTGACAAGGAGCTTGGCATTTTTCATGGGGACCAGATGGATACGTCAGGCATTAGAAAGGGACAACTTGGATTGTATTGTCAATATGTGACCTCTTCTAGTGCAGCAACCCTAGGATATGCTTTGGATTGCTGAGGATCAAAGGGATGAAGCATGAGAGGTTATGCCCTTATATGGATCCTGAGGCCCTGCACATGATCACTCATGCCTTAGTCATCTTTGGTTGGATTACTGCAACATGCTCTACATGGGGCTACCCTTGGAGAGTATTTGAAAGCTGCAGCTGGTGGGAGACTTTAGAGCTGCATATCTCTAAGGCTGCTTGGTTACCAGTCTGCTTCTGAGTCCAGTTCAAGGTGTTGGCTGTTACTTTTAAAGCCCTACATAGAATGGGTCCAGGATCAGTGGTGGGATTCAACAGTTTTTACTACTTACCAGTTCTGTGAGCATGACTTGGTGGGCGTGGTGTGGCTTGGTGAGCATGGTAGGGGAAGGATACTGTAAAATCTCAATTTCCTCCTGATCAGCTGGATTTGGGAGGCAGAGAATAGATGGGGGCGGGGTCAGTCAGAGATGTTATTTTCCGGTTCTCCAAACTACTCAAAATTTCCACTACCGGTTCTCCAGAACTGGTCACAACCTGCTGAATCCCACCTCTATCAGGATATCTGAGAGGCCATCTCCCAATGGGATAAGAACATGGGGTAAATATTTGAAGATAAGGGCAATGAAACATCAATATTCCTCTATCCTTATTGCATCTGTTGACGGTTGGCCAGCAGCTCTCTTTAGGGTGTGACCCAGTCCCTTTTTGCATATATGTATCTCAAGTACAGTTTCTGAGTTAATGGGAGTGTTTCACGAAAATCTGAGACCAACCTGCCCTTTCATTTTCTTTTGAATATTGGCTTCCTGAAAGCTCCTTTTTTGTAGCTTACAGATAGTCCTCGACTTACAACTGGTCACTTAGCAACTTTTCAAAGATAGCTCTCTCGAGTGCTTCTTGCTAGATTTCAAAGTTCCAATAGCTGTCTGCCACACACACACACCATGGTCACATCAGGCACTTGGCAACCAGCCCATTTACAGCGTCCCGTGGTCACATGATTGCCTCTTACAATGGTTTTGCTGAAAACCAGCATTTACTCCTGGTTTTCAGCAAAACCGACTCAAGAAAAACATTGGTTTGCTCATTGACTGCAGTGGTCACTTTACAATCATGGCGTTCACTGAGAAGAGGTAAAATCATGTTGGTCAAGTAGGTTGACCTATTTTATGATCGTTATAATGGCTGTGATGGGCAAACTCAATTACGATCATACATCAAGGACTACCTGTACTGGCTTGGTCAACTGCATTGCAACTAGGCATTCTCATTTAATAAAGGTGGTAAGCTAGTAGTGCAAGAGCCGCTTGTCTCACTTTATAGGTTTTGCTACACCAAAATATACTCCATTATGGGTCATACCATGTTTACAGAAATTGACAATGAAACAGAATGTTGAATATAAACAGCAACTAGATTGTAACTATTATTTCAAACAGTATTGAAAAAAATTAACCAATACTTGATTAAAACATTTAATGTAAAAGGGAAATAAAAAATCCACACTTTAAATTTGTGTTTCTTGACAGAGTTTATTTTTTTAAATCCTGCATTTATTATTTATATAAGGCAGAGAATGTATCCAATACTCATTTCCTATTTTCCCCAAACAGCAAAACTGAGGTGAGTTGGGCTGAGAGAGAGAGTGACTGGCCCAAAGTCACCCACTAAGGTCTTTGCTGAGAAATACTAAGTAATGACATGATAACATAGAAGACAATATCAATTATACACAATGGCTTGGATTCAGACTTATAGTTGCAACAGAACCATGTAATGATTGAGCCCTTGAATTGATTCATTTTATTGATCTTAACACTGGAGTCAACCTAATTTGTACAATTACAAAATCCTTAAAAAGTCTGATGTAAAAAATTAACTTAAATGACATTTTACAAAAAGTTTTTTTAAAAAAACTGCATGTTCAGAAAGAGTTCAAAAATTACAAATATACAAAATGATGCTTTAAAATAGTCTTATATAAACTATGGGTGTTCCTTAGTACAAATAAGTCATTAAAATGCAACAATAATATAAATAAATTTAAATAAATGCCTCTTAATGAATCTTGGCAGTAATATACTGAAATACACTAAATAGTCAACCATGTGTACAAAATGTACATAACATTAATACAAACCTGGAACACATTATTTATAATGTAATATAAAATTATCAATTAGATTGCCTGGGAGACAAATCTAACAACAGTAATGGGACTGTGAGCCAAATCTTGCTACAGTCCCCCAGTTAGTAAAATAAACTCAGATGTGGCTTCCTGAACAAGAAGTTACTGGAGTGGCTCAAAGTTCATTGTTTAAAACTTCCATAGAAAGTAACTATTGTTTTCTTCAATGAATGTCATAAAATAATAACTTTATGCAAGGTTAGTTTGCATAAAATAAAAAGCAGCTTATTGTTTATTAGTTTACCTTTCCCAAAATCATCAATAATAACTTCCAAAATGAATCAATGGAAGTTTGAAATTGAAGGGAGAAGCTGCACAAAGCTCATAAAAATAATTTAAACGTCAATTTCAAATAAAACCAAAGAAAAAAATCAAAAGGGCAGTACAGAAAATGAAGCCAACTACAACAGTTACAGAAATTCAGTAGACCCCATTATTATAGTGTTTACTTCTGCTATGAAACTGTTGCTGTTACATTGGTGCTTCTGAAAACTGTTGTCTTTGTTCCAATGCTTGTTGACTTAGCAGTTGTTGTCGTTTTTGCAGAAATTGTACAACTTCAGGACTTCTCAGAAGTGACTAGATAGAAACAAAAATGTAAGTTCCTCTATTCTAATCCTGGAACTGCATTGAATACTGTACATGCAGAATTACCACATGGCCACATTAGACATATTGTGTTCAGTGGGACAGACCAATTAAATAAAAAAAATATTTACCCATTAGCTAAGCTTTCTTTTTCATTTTAAATTGTTTGCCTTTATATAGTAGATCCCATATAACTATGAACTTAAGGGCTCCTGAGACACACTATGATCTGTATTAGCTTTACTCTACAGTTCAAGAGTTAGCTAAGCCTCATCTCTTCCAAGGTAGAAACAGTAATTTAAAAACCACAAAACTCTGAGGCGCATAATCTCTACTACCACTCTAATTTCCATCTTCCTCCATTTCCATGCTGGGGGAGAAGTTAGAGAATGGCAGAAACAGATTATAAATAAATTTCCCAAGCCAGATTTTCACTGGTGCCAATCCTGTTCACACCAGCGTCGGCGTTTTTGGTTGGGGGGGGGGATGGGGATGACGACCATCTGAGAGGCTTATAAAAACAATGGGCAACAATCATAAGTCATGCATTGCTACTGCAGAAGAATGAATCATTTTGATTAGGAAAGAGATGACTTAAGTCATTGATGTTTTGTAAATGGTCAACAAGCACCTCAGATGCTGTTACCTGCCCTGCTCTTTCTTTGCTTTATCTTTTCCAATTTGAACAGAACACTTCCAAAATATATTGGGTTATTGACTGGCAGGAGTTGGGTATATATAGTTCAGCAATATTTGGAAACCTGTAACTTTTAGTTGCAATAACCTGCCTAAACAACAGCAAGTAGCAAAGAAGGCTAACAGTTAACAGTGCAACAACATCCTGAAACTCAGGGTTTCTCAATGTTGGGCTAACAGCACATTACAAATATGTGTCTTGTTTTAAAAGTTCTTATGACATAAATGTAGCAGAACAGTTTTACCCTATTTTACTACTATATTCATCTCATAAAGCAGCTTTTTAGAAATTAATAATAGCACTTACCAGTCTTTTCTGATTTAGCACCTGTTCCAAAAGTGTAGGTTTTGTAGGCCGATCTCCAATATTACCTGTTCTTTGCTTTGATACAGAAACGGAAGTTTCAGTGCAATCCTTAGCATATACACAAACACAAAAAAAGAGGGAAAGTAAATTATATTTGTTCCATCAGAAAAACATCTACATTATTTTAGAGGTAGACTATAAGTGAACCACTTATTATTTGACTATTTCATTTTTCTCTATAATAAAACGTATTTTGAAAATAGAGTCTAACGATAAATAAGTTTTCTTTATCAAGCAAATAATGTACTTAACACAGAATAATAGGTATATGGTGTAACTTTAGCTGTAGCCTAATTTCAGACTTTTAAAATAAATATTAGAAACTAATGGTTAAATCTCTAGTAAAGATAAGTATCAAAGGATTCTGAGTCTTCCACGGAATATATTTCTTTATACTTTAAACATGTGAAATCTATCTTAGTTTTAAAGTTAGAAATATTTCTGAGAAATTATAAACATTTTAAATATAAGAATCCTACAGAATTATTTTTGTAAATAGCTTCTGCTCTAGCAGTGAAGCTGTAACTGCACTGACCTAGACATATTCCATTAAGAAACTTGACAGAAATTTGTTTTTAAAAATTCTTATGCTGATATCCCTGGCCTATAACTTCACAAGTGGATAAAAGTTTTCCCAAGTGTTCAAAAATCGGCCAGCAGCTTCATTTAAAAATTAACCTGAAAGTAATCGGAAACTACAAGCTTAAGCCAGAGCTGTTTCCTTGTTCATCCAGATGAGTGCTAAACGTTTCATCACAGGCAACAGAATAATAGTTGTAAGCCGCCCAGAGTAGCCCCATGACAAAATGGGCAGCAATAACAAATAAACAGTAACATATTAGTAAAATGGTTCTAAAGCAAATGAATGCCAGAAAAAGTTATGTGAAGTTTTGGATATAATAATGAAAGTAGCTATGTTGTTGAAAGCTAATATAGGCTATTGCACCAGTGGAACCAAGCCGGAATTGCATTATGTACCTGAATAGCAGCACCATCAACACAATCAACAAACCTAGTGGACTAGTTTGGCCTTGGGTGGTAAAGAAGTAAATGATATTGTAACAGCTGTCTACTATAGGCTGCCATTTAGAAAAAGATGTAGGTTGGTTTAAACTGTAGAGGATTCCTTTCAGGAAGTTCTGGACTGTCACTACAAGTGTTACATGGAAAAGACAGGAAGCTATATCTAAAAGTTTTCCTTGCTGTAAACTGCTTTCAAAAATCATGCCTACAAATAGGAAGTTATGGTTTACGGAAGGAACCCACTTTCTGGTTTTGCCAGACTGGGTGATAAAACTGTAGGGCTTGTAACTTGTTGCTTGTATCCTTACAACTTTTATTGATATTGTTTCCTGATTGCATATTTGTATCCTATGACTATCATTATGTATTGTACCTTATGATTCTTGACGAATGTATCTTGTCCTTTTACGTACACTGAGAGAACATGCACCAAAGACAGATTTCTTGTGTGTCCAATCATACTTGGCCAATAAAGAATTCCTATTCTATTCTATTCTATTCTATTCTATTCTATTCTATTCTATTCTATTCTATTCTATTCTATTCTAAATTGGCCTAACACGGTAGGCTCCTTTATGCCATTTATTCGTTTTAAACCCAAGAACTGTACGAAAGAAACTCAGCCCGTCGCTGTGACCGCTCCTTCACCTTACCTCAATACGGCCAGTGCTCCCCGAAAGGGCAGCTCCAGCCGCCGCTGCCGCCGCCGCCGCCACAACCACGGTAGCCGAACAGGGGGCGTTTCCTCCACCGCCTGCACAACCGCCGCCGCCGCCGCTTCCGAGGGCCTGGTCGCTCTTCTTGCGCTTGTACTTATCCTTGTACATCTTGTTGCGGTGCCTCTTGCACATCCAAGGCTTGCGCTGCTTCGCCACTTGGGTGGTGGTCTCGTTGCAACCTTCGTACGTGCAGTTTTTGCAGCCGCCGCCGCCGCCTCCCCCCGACTGGGCGCCGCTCTCATCGTCGTCGTCCAGGTCTTCCAGGCCGCCAGGACTACACGCACCGTCCGCGCCCGTAGCCCCGGCGCCGGCTTCGCTGTCCCCTTCGGCATCTCCCGCGGGGCCCAGCTCGTAGAAGAGCATGAGGCCGCCGCCTTGGGCGGACGGCGCCTTGGAGACCGCCTGGGCGGGCTGCACCACCTGAGGCTGCAGCATGGCGCCCACCGCCTCTCCGTCCCCGCCGCAGGGCTGCATCACCAGCAAGGTGAGCGACTGCGGCGGGGAGGGAGAAGGGGAGGAGGAGGAGAAAGCGGCCGAGCTGCCGCTGGTGTTTCCCGAGACCTCCGTCCTGCCCGAACGTTTCGCAGCCAGGCCACAAAGGCCACGGCTGCCACAGCAACGGCAAACTAAAGACGCGAGCGCCGTGACAGCTCGACAGCTAGTGCGCAGGCGCAAGAGAGCGGGCGCGCGTCACCTCCGCTTCTCTATACCGGAAACCCGTGGGGGGGCGGCGCAAACTCAAAAGTTCGCGGTGGATAAATTCGCGTCTGGTTGTCGCGTTGGTGACTTGGTTGATTTGCGTTGAGGCGTGGCAGATGCTACCACGTGACTGCATGGGAAGCTCCGAGCGAAAAGGCGACGAAGGCGGAGCCCCTTCATAGTGTTGCCAAGAATCTTTTCGTACATTTTTACCCATAAACTGTAGTAAGTTTGCCGAAAAACCGCTTAAGAGTTGGAGGGAGTAATGTGTGTCCCAGGTATGCGGTATAGTATTACACCTCAATGTCCAAATGTTCTTTTTAAAATAAAAAATAATAATCCAGGTTTTCAAAAGCTCTTAAATGTCCTCAATGAAGTGCGTGGTCTATTTGGGACGCATCAAACTGTTTGAAACAGTTGTATGGTCTGAATAGCGGAATATCCAATTAAAACTTTGGATAACACAGTTTGGTACAGATATCTAAAATTTATGAATTGCTGTGCATATCGGAGTAGCTTTTGGAATGCTCTAAATCTAATCATTTTATAAACAATGAAAGAACATTGGTAAAGAAGATATTTACAATAAGACTAATGAAAAGTTGGATATTCTACAGCTAATGGCCACAAGAAACGTATTAAGCAAGTTTCTTAGGATCCTAACACTAAATACAATGTTATCTACATTTACTGGAGATCTCAAGAGAATATAAATTTGATAAATAAATACAAATAAAATATTTTAAAGGACTGGTTAACAACTTGATAGTATTGGAAGTAAAAATTGTGTGAGGGGACATTTATTGATACATTTCCCCTACTTTTAAGATCTAGAAATTTGTTAATATTTAATAATTGAATAGGCATCGAGTCAGGTGGCATATAAATTTAATAAATTATTATTAGTTATGCTTATTCTGCAATATTCAATACAAATGACTCCCAAGATACCAAAGAGAAATAGAATAAAAACATAAAAGACAAATAAGAGCATAAGCACCACAAAGCAGTAAGTGTACTGGTTGCTGTTCATTTCCCAAAGATCTCCCTGGAATCAAAAGTTTTTGGAAGACCAACAATGAGAGTACCACTCTAATCTCAAGTGGGATGGTATTCTCAAAAAAGGGGCTGCAACAGAAAAATGTAACGGTTACAAGCATTCATTCAGTGATAGTTCAAAGTTAAACAAGAGGGACTTACAACTGTCTGCAAAGTTGTGGCCCACTCAGTGTCTCCACAATCATATAATGAATTGGGGGCTTGGTTACTGCTTACAATTACAATGATTGCAGCATTCTGCAGTCACATAATTGTCATTTGTGACTTTCCCTGCCAGTTTCTAACAAATATAATCAATAGAGAAGGCAGGAGATTGCAAGTCAGTCCTGGTTCCATTGCGGTTTTGCCCATATACCTACCAGCACTCCATAGTATCTGCCTGAGGCACCTGCACATCCTCCATAACAACTGCCCACAATACCCACCTGCTCACAGTTCTTGGCTGTTTGTCTGGAATTCCTGCCTCTTCTCATGTTGTGGTCACTTGACGTCCTCTGTTAACAAGTTGTTCAGCCTTAAGGTTACATCAGTAACAGAGACTGAAAGGACTAAGTGACTAAGTGATCCAGTTGCGTGATATTGCCTTGAGCTCATTGAAACTTGCCATCAACGTATCTTGTACCCACTGAAGTCAAATTGCCATTGTCGTTCCCTATTGAATACAAGTTGCCTTTGTCATGCCTTGAATCAGCTGGAGTTGTGGTGCCTTTGTTGTGCCTTGAAGCCATCAAAGCCAAATTGCCTCCCTAATGCCTGGAGTATGGTGAGTTGTGATTGCTTTTGTTGGGCTTGCAATTGGCAGTTGCTGTTATCCTGCTTGGAGTTCACTAATTCACCTTGTTGTCAGCCTGCCGGACGTCCCTTGACTTTCCTTAGTTTCTTAGTTAACCTTACTGCCATTGCTCTCGGGCCTTAGTTGTGGAAGAGTGTGTGTCTTGTTTTGCACCCATTGCTTTTGTTACATCCAGTTAGTGTTTTCTGGAGTGGTCATCAAAACTGAGTCTAAAGACAGCACATGCAGAGTTGGGACTATGGGGTTGGCTGTGTGAAATAAACATACTTAACCCTGCTCGTACTCTGTGTGTGTGTTTGTTTGTTTGTTTGTTTGTGTGTGTGTACTGGGATGGGACATCAACATTTACTGCTTTCTATTCACAATGAGCAAAGGAAAAGAACTGTTATAGACTGTAATCAAAATATTCAAAGGATGAACAGTTACTGTGAACAGAGAAGAACCCAAATAACCAAAGGCAGCAAAAAAAGTTAGAAAACAAGAAATTCTTAGAAATGAAAATATCTAACAAAATGTCAGGGCATTTAGCTAGAAATGGCAGCCAAATATGAAGCAAACTCACAGATTTGAATCAATCTGACCCTGCAACAGAGTCACCAGGATACTGGGCAAATATAACTCATATAAGTCGATACAGTATATGAGCTACATAGCTTCATGCCACCCTACATGGCAGCAAAGAGCATTTTCTATATCTGTTACTGCACTCCCTAGTCCGCATATACCCTAATACTGAAATGGCGAACCTATGTCACGTGTGCTGGAAGTGGCACGCAGAGCCATGTCGCCTGGCATGCATGGCATTGTGTATTCCTCTTACTGGTTTCTAGCACAGGCATATGCACCGGTGACCTAGTCTTATGGTTACTGGCGCGAGGCTGGCAGGAGGTGGAGGAGCCTCCGCTGCCTCTGCAAAGAGCGGCAACAGGCCGTTCGCACCGGCAAAGAGGCAGCAGCACTGGCAAAGTGATCTAGTCAAGCCATGCTGGCGCAGGCCATGCCAAAAAACGCCCAACATGGTGGAGGCGGGGTGCATGCGTAGGGATGCACACGCATGTGGGATGGGATGCATGGGCTCGGTCGTGCACGCATCCACAGGGGGGCACGCATTGCATTATGGGTGCCAGTACACATGCATTTTTGGCACATGACAACAAAAAAGTTAGCCATCACTACCCTAATAGGATTTCGCAAAAAAGGGCCAAACTTGATTTTTTAATAATTTAAAAAGTCATACAAATCCTAAATGGGAAGAGTAATGTGGATAACCTTTACATTTGTTAAACCTCTCAACAATTTTATGAGAAGTGACAATGTGTGGAATGATGTGGATAATTTCTTTATAGTGAATCTACAAAAGTGGCTTGTGAAAGTTGTCAACGATTTTATGAGAAGAGACAAACAAAAATAAAACAATTTGAAAACTGTCTTAAGCATTACAGAATTGGTTTATTTGATCAAAATTGCTATTTCTGCTAATGTGAGCTAGATTACCATGTTTTACAGATAGTCCTTGACTTATGACCATTTGTCAGCAACTTTTCAAAGTTATGGCCATTGCAGCATCCCCATGGTCACATGATCAAAACATCTCCTACAGAGAGCCGCAGGTAGAAAAGCTGAACTTGATGCTTTCCCTGCAGATAAAGCCCTAGAGAAAATAGGGACAATTTGGATAATAATAAATAGCGGTAAACTATAGGAGTAAATATTTTCTGTATCAATTCTCTGTATCCATATGATATGGAGAATACAGTACAGAAAACTGCTTTGATATATACAGTAGCCAGGGTAAAAAAGACTGCAAGGTACAGATTGGAAGTATTTGTCATTGTCAATACCAATTACGTTTTCTTCATAAAATATAAAATATATAAATGATCCTTTGTAATATATGTTTCAGTGAATCATGGACAATCATACTATGCCTTAATTCAGACTTTAAATAGATATGGCCCTCCAGATTTTTTCACTTCAGCTTCCTTAAGTCTAATCAGAAATAAGAGAAAAATGCAATCTGACATTATGTTACCCACCTCTGTTGCTGCTTCATATGAACTGGTGGCTCAATCTCCTCTTGGGCACCTCTCATTTAAAAATTAAAAATTATTCTATGCAATTAGATGGGGAGAGAAAACTAGCATTTGTGAAAAATGTGATAATTATACACCAAGGCAGCAATTTTTTTTATTAAAACTGCTTCCATCTGTTCCCTTTGGTGCTAACTGTAAAACTAGAACTTTGAATAATGATAGTTAATTATTTTCATTTTTAAGAAATAAAACATGCTGGTGGGCATACATGCACCAAAAGTGGTACTATAATACTTGTCCAGTTAGACTAGTGCTTTAACAACAGCCCATTCAGACTGATGAAATCTTCCCCATTTTTAGGATTTCTTGGAAAATATGAGATGGTTAAAAGATGCTTCATAATATTTTACCTTGTACATTAGCTCATTTTGTTTAGTGTAGGAACACAATACTTACTACTGACTTCATTGGCTATATTTCACTTTTCTCTGTTTATATTTTCCATTTGTTTAAAGACAAGTTATCTGTACATTTTTAGAAGCTTAATATGAAGCCATATCCAAATATTTAACTTGTGGTGAAATTGTTTCTTCAGGGCCTACTTTATTGTCAAATTTTATCTTCAGTTGAGGAAAGTGTGTGTGTGTGTGTAATTTGACTATGATAAATAACATCACATGCACATTCCTAATACAGGCCTATTAACCATACCTAGGAATCCATACAAAGGATTTTCAGGGTCCCATATCTTTCCTAGAACTGTGAAAGATGCACAATCACAAACCATCTTTTTATAGTTCTATGTACATTGTGATTTTTTTTAATTGAAATTCATAAAGTTATGAATAAATCCTACTCAATCCAGCCAGACATATCACCAAATAAACATGAAACGCTCTGTTAATGAAACTCAAGGAACAAGGTAAAAATGATTAAGATATTTTTTTTAAGTTACCAAAAAAATCTGATTACAAGAGGGACAGCAACCATTCTTAGAATGAAGACCTTGATGTGATAGATACTGTAGATTCTGCTTTTTAGGATTAACTATCCATAGTAAAGGAACTGACAACCAAGAATACACCAGAAATTAGCACTTGATAGGATAGCAATGAAAGCCACGGAAAAGATATTGAGATGCGATGATGTGTTTATGCTTACAAAGATCAGAATCAATCAGAAATCAACCAATCAATGGTTTTTCCTGTGGTGCTCTATGAAAACAAAATTTGGTTTTTGAAAGAAGATACAGTATCGATGCTTTTAAACTATGGTGTTATAGATAACTGCTGAGAATATGGATAGCCAAGACAACAAACACATGAATTACATCACTCCAAAATTCTCAGTCAAAATTCTCTCAAATTATCATATTTTGGATAATTATGTTAAGATCCTGTTCCCTTCTGAAGACCATAATGCTGGAAAAGCAAGAGAAGGACATGACCAGCAGGATGGTGAGTGTACTTAGTCACAACAGTGATGGGTGCATTATTGGCAGGCCTGAAAGATCTACGGTAATTTAGAGAAAGATCCTCCTGTCTTAAGGAGTTGCTAAAAGTCTAGTCTGGCTTTACAGTCCATAAGCAGTCAAACATAAAGAGAAGATCAGACAGCACATCTGTGGCTAGGAGTTCCAGTTATGATTATGTTCTCTGGGATTTTTATTCTCAAAATTATGTTTTGTGATTATGTCCTTACATGAAAGGAGTTCTGGAATGCAGCTGCCACCAACAGAGCATGTTCTTATGAATATTTCAATGATTGCTGATCTATGATGGTAGATCATAACCATTCACTCTTAGCTTTTCTTTTAAGCACTTCAGTATGATAAGATATTATTCTGCTGAGATTATTTGTAATATCATGGAAAATTAAAATTGTCCCCTTAAATATTCATCTCACTCACACATGATAGCCTCTTGTTTCATAGGCGAGGAAGTGCTTCTAAGCCAATGAAGTACTTGTCCCTCAGAGGACTTGCTTTCTTCCAAAATCCTTTGCTGGATGAAACATTTCATTATCGAAAGCAGTCTGTTTCACTGCCATTGAACATCCCAAGATTCTGAACTAATGTCACAGTTGAATCAAGTCAAATTAGTTGCAGATTGGACATAGGTTGATAAATAGAGGCTTAAAGTATTAGCTCAGGTTTTGTTTTTGTTTTTATTCTAGCAATTCAGAGATAAATGGATATGCTAAAGGTGGCATGTGGCAAGTTACCATCTAAATTCGGGGAGAAGAAAGTAGCAACTATTAATTTTTAAGTAGAAGCACTTGTTCCCAGTTGAGTTTAACACACGAGCTACATGGGAAAAGAAACACATATCTCTTCAATAAGTCTATACCGGTAGTTCCTTTTTTAAGTCATGAAAAAATGTGGGTACATGTGAATATTTTTTTGAATTATTCCACCATATTCTCTGTTTAAACAATATTTTATTTCTGCTTTACTTTGTTTTTAACTCAGGACTGCATTACATGCAGTTAAATAAACTTCAGTATTACCAGTTGAGCATGAGGTGGAGTTGGGCTGAAGACATTTTATAGCTCTGAAATAGTAGAAAATGTTCATAGCTCAGACTGTGAATTTTGGCAGTGGTTTGGAGAAAAAACTGCTGCCAACATTTTTATAGATATCAAATACTGTTTATTAAATTAAAAATCCTGTAAGGTTTACCAAAAACAAAACAGGATTAACTTTAGATCTGTGTATGTATATGCATTCATGAATCGGCTAAGGGATAAACCCAGGGGTGAAATCCTACCGGTTCTAACCGATTCTATAGAGTAGGTTGAGGGCAGCTGGTGACGTCATTAGAACCGGT
>JANHFT010003940.1:17255-27305 GCA_032467955.1 Pseudoxenodon macrops
GTTTCCTGCCTAAGCAGGGGGTTGGACTAGAAGACCTCCAAGGTCCCTTCCAACTCTGTTATTCTATATTCTAATAAGGTAACAGAAAAGAGACAACTAATTTATAGACAGGAGGTCATGCCAGGTAGCTATAAAAATGTCATAGTACTATATAAATAAATAGCAAAACTATTTATAGATGACAGATAAAATCAAGTTTTTCAACTGGCTCAGGAAAACACCTGTTAGGACTGGGTTATTTTCTTTCTTTCTTTCTCAGAGTAAATCACGGACAATTGCAAATACCAAATGGTGATTCCATTCCATCACATCGCAACAGAGCTATGTCAACTATTGTACAACAATGCGCGGCGATTACGCTAGAGCAACTTTGACCAAAAAAATAAAAAAGCGCTACCTCAGCAAGCTGTCAACTCAATGTTTTGTGCATGTTCTTTTTTGCGCATGTTTGCTCTAAATTTCATCTCCCCTGTCTGATGCCATAGGCTACAAGTCTGTTACAAAACTCAGGCTCCAGCATGTCAACTGTAATGAAAAGGGGAAGCGGAGAAAATCTTGCTTAAAACCTAAACCACCTGCCATCTTATTTCTGGAAAATGGACACAAATATTTGTGTTAGTTAAAAAAGCAGGAGTCCTTTCCCGATCTGTACAGAAAGCCAGGCAGTTAAAGATAACATTTTGACCGCAGTAATAGGGAACGTTGTGAGTGTGCCTGACAGAATAATGGGTGTAGACTGAGGAGGATAGACCAACATAAGGCATATCAAATTTTTCAACTTTCAATTTCCAGACATTAGGGATGCTCAAAAGTTGTGACATGCCTTGAGGGTTGTAAAGATATTTTATCTACTTTAATATAATTTAGATGTGCTTCAGAGGTGGGTTCTAAATCTTCTTACTGCCAGTTTGCTCAGGGGCGTGCTGTGGCCGCGTGCGCATGCACAGTGATTTTTAAAAAACTTTTGCACATGCACAAAAGCAAAATCCAAGTTGGTGTCGCTAATGATTCTAGCAAACCAGACTGCCAAGTTACTAATGGTTCGGTAGAACCGGACCGAACCATTAGGAACCCATCTCTGGTGTGTTTGGTAGGTAACTACATAAATATCATAACTTTTTAAAACTTTGTTTCATTATAGTGGTCGACTTACAACCACAATTCAGCTCCAAATTTTAGTGAGACATTTGCTTAGTGAGTTTTACACCAATGTATGCCCTTTGTTGACATAGTTTTAAGTGAATAACTGCAGTTGTGAAGTTAGTAATTTGGTTGTTTAGCGAATCTGGCTTCCCCCATTGACTTTGCTTGTCAGAAGGTCACAAAAGGTGATTCCATGACCCTGGGACATTGCAACCGTCATAAATATGAGCCAGTTTCCAGGCATCTAAATTTTGATCATGTGACCATGTGGGGATGCTGCAACAGTCTTGTTAAAAAACGGTCATTAATCACTTTTTTCAGTGCGGTTGTAACTTCAGTGCATTTGTAACTTTGAACAAACTGTTATAAATTGATGACTCCCTTTAATCTAGAATTGAGATGAACAACTTTTTCAGGTTAGTGACCACCCTTGTTCTTGGGATAGTGTGCAGAGGCTGTCCTTTAAAAAGCAGTTGATACAGTAGAAGATGGAGATGAGGAAAGAGAACAAAAGGTACATCTAAATTATTTTAATTTGCATTTAAATGTGATTCAAATGAACTCGGATGAATTACATTCACTTCATACAATGTAAAAAAAGTTAAAATCTCCTGCGAGTGAGCTCAGCTTCTTGTGACACATTAAAGTAGCTTTCATGGGAACAAAATGTAGTTTGCCACTCAAAGGTTTTCAGGTGGTCTCTTATCCACCTATTTTGCAAGCCCAGCTTCGGGGTTTTTTATTGGGCAAAATAAGCTTAGCACCGCCACCTAGCTGTGTAAAAAAGATGGATGGATGAATGGATGGATATTTCTTTATTTTATTTCTTTATTTATTAAATTTCTATGTCCCCATCTTTTCTACAAGGTGACTGGGCAATTATAGAAACAGGTGAAAAATAATTTAAAAGATTAAAACGACCCAACATTAAAATATTACTAAAAATTGTGTCAAAGCCATGTCTGCAGAGCTGTTAGATGAGTTGGACAGTGTAGAGGAATATGGCTCAGCTCTGGAGTCTGGGGAGGGCTCGGACGGGGTCTCTGCATCGGAAACAGAGATGGGGCCAGGGCCATCTGGTGACTGGTGTGCCAGAGCCTGTGGGGTCTGATGGGAGCAAGACAGAGGAACGGGGGAGACTGTTCTCAATGCACGCTGCCAGAAGGCATGAACAGCTGAGGAAAAAAAGAGCTCCTTGGGAGTAAGGCTTGAGGATGATTGGCCCCTCCCATAGGACATAAAAAGGAAAGACACAGAGATGCTGGTTGCAGGAAGCAACTTCTTTCAATGTCAGTTGGTGTATCCCAGCAGCTCTGTTCAGCCTCCATGTTTTGTTTGACCTTGAGCAGCTCCTTGCCAATTAGGGCTTTGGCAGTGTGCCAAGAAAAATAAAGGTTGGTTAATAACCTTGTTGGGGATTTAGTATGGCTCTGAATGGACTTAATCTACGGCCGTTGGAAATAAACAGAGGTTTGTTACACACCATTTGGTTGGTTTCGTTTAATCAAGAGGCCTAGGATAGAACAATTCAGCCCAGCAGGACATACAGACAAGAACATGCAGATCCTAGAATTCCTCAATGTCTGTTTAATGTATTAGACCAAAAGTACACAATATGGATTATAAATTACGAACTCCATAAGATCTTGTAATTTACCATGTTCTCTGGGCATGATGGGAATTGTCCCTTTGGGGTTTCATGCCTTGTTGTCCTGCTTTGACTTCTCCCCCTTCCATCCTTGGAACTGCCTGAAAGCTCTTTCACTGTAGGAAGTCTGGCTGTGAGCCAGAATGCACCACCAGATCCCAAAGCCTTAGGCAGATTCCATATCGGAAGGCTTCCCACCTGAAAGGCAAACTTCTTGGCAAATGAGAGCCTCTCACCTACATTTGCCATCTAATTTGGCCTACAGGAGAAATTTCATGTAGGACTGATCATGCTCAGACAAAAACATCTGGAAGAACTTGGAGAGAACTTGAAAGTTTTGGAGGAAGATTCTTGGGGGTGAGGTTGGTACAAGTCCATACATTTGATCCTTGCTGTCTCCAATTCAATAAGAGCAATTTCTTTTCTAGCACCTGTTCCTGATAGGAGACAATGTCCTGGTTTGCCTTTTGTGGCAACATTTTAGTTGACTTTTCAACAACACTTGAGTTGGATTCCTAGCTTTCTTTTAACCCTAAAACCAGATTAAATGAAACTCAGTGGTGGGATTCTCATACAATACCCAATTGATAAACCATTCTACAGTTGAATACCATGTTCATTACAGTGGCCTAAGAGAATGGCAGCATTCTTTACCAGATGCTGAACCTGATAAACCCAACAACTTATCTAGCATGTATGGAAACTCAGCCAATGTGTCTGTATGTTTCATATTTAGCTTCTCTTTTCTAGAGATTAATATATTAGCCGCTCTATGTGTAGATGTGTAACCACATGGAGTTAAACGAGACTTGATTCTAGATAGTTTATGTAGAGCGAACTATTAAGGGGCCTCTGCAGCAACCAAAATTCATTTTTGTACCTTTCACACCTCCTACACAACTTCAACTCCTCATCATCCTTTATCCTGCAACATCTAAGGGTTGAAATTGAAGGCCAAAAGGGGGACCTTAGCTGCAAAATAAATTTGCTGCTCCAATGTAGAAAATTTCAGTCTTGTTTCTTGAGTGATAAAAGGAGTGGCAGACAACATAAAATGTGTGTATATCAATATGTGAACATCAATGGGTTCTATTTTTGCATCACCTCACCTTCTGTTTAAGAAGTAATGTTCTTGACCATGTGTAAACTGCAATTATTCTAAATTTTGCAAGGTGTGGCATAAGATTTTCCAACATTTCCATTGTTCTTTAGTTTACAGTGTGATTGTGGCTCACAAACTCCTCAAATAGGATGCAACATGGAAATGATTGAAAGTCTTTTTTACTCTACATGTTCCAGTTCCTTAAAAAAAATTCTGTCCCAAGTCCTAGTAGTAGAAGTCTTTAATTCATAGAATAATTCAAGAGATGCTTAACTATCTTCTAACAAGAAATTAAATGTGATAATAATCTACACATATGCATATTCTATATCTTGTTTAAAGCTTTGCTCTTGTATATGAAGCCAGGAGTTTCAATGAGACAGGCAACAGACATTGAATGTATGAAGATATGAGACTAGAAGTCTGAGAACAGTATGAGAATGGGGCTATTGTATTTAGACTACAGAACTTCAGGTGACTACTAGATAGTAGCCAACATTGAGAAAATCTTCTTACTGCCATCTCATGTCCATCTGAATGTTTGCAGTCCAAATGTAGTAGTCCTTTATTCTGAAGAAATTAAAATAGGTGGAAACTACTTACCAACCTACTTACCATGAGAAATTCACCAGTACAATTGAAAAGAATACATATAAAGCTATCTTAAATCCCCTTCAAGGTTAGGTTACACCAGTGTTTCTCAACCTTGGTGACTTTAAGATGCATGGACTTTAATTCCCAATATTCTGGGAGTTGAAGTCCACTAACCTTAAAGTTACTAAAACTGAAAAAACATGGGTTATATCAAAGATGATTGATAGCTGAGGAAGGGTTTTTGGTTGGGGAAGAGCTGGCTGTCCCCAGTTATACATGCAATAAGTTCCATGTGCACACTTTTATCTTCATTTCTAGTCCTGCAAGTGATAAAGTATATTTGGGAGGCTGAGAATCTCACAACTCAGTGGCTTTGCAAGCTGCTCCTGACAGACCCTTGTTTTTCTTCCATATGTTTAAAACTTACTGTTAAGAGCTTGTTGCCATTTAGAGATACAAAGCTTAGGGGTCAGAAAACATATGCCTGAGTCTGGGATGAGGGGGTGTAGCTAAGACTGCATGGCGGTTGTGTTGATTTGTTATTGATGAATAACAGCTCTAGTGTGTGTGTGCATGTGTATGTATATTTGTGTGTGTGTGTGTGTGTGTGTGTGTTGCCGTTGCTTGTTAGTTTTATATTATTTTTGAAATATTGAAATATAGCTTCCAGATTTAGGAACTTGAGATGGGTGATTTATAAATTGAAACAATGGATGGATGGAGGGATGGATGGAGGGATGGATGGATGGATGAAGAGTATCAGCTTCTTCCATTCAAAGCCAAAGGACTGTGTAGCAGAGGTGGGTTTCAGCAGGTTCTGGCCAGTTCTGGAGAACCGGTAGTGGAACTTTTGAGTAGTTTGGAGAACTGGTAAATACTACCTCTGACTGACCCCACCCCCATCTATTCTCTGCCTCCCAAGTCCCAGCTGATCGGGAAGATATGGGTATTTTGCAGCATCTTTCCCCTGCCACACCCACCAAGCCACACCACGCCCACCAAGCAGAGAAGCCACGCCCACAGAACTGGTAGTAAAAAAATATTTGAAACCCACAACTGCTGTGCAGCTGCACAAAAGAAAGATCCTGTTTCCAGTGAAGGGAGAACACCCAGAGTTGGGGACTGTTTGTTACAACTGAGTGCTAAATTTCAAGCAATGCTATGGAACTACCAGAGTTTCCTGCTATAAATATGGAACATTCTCCATATCTGATGGGATTGTAGTATTTTCAGGTTCAAAACAGGGATGTCTGTGCTCAAACCTGATGCTGGTATAATTAGTTTCTCCTACCTGGAATTCTGATGGGGTAAAGGTTGAGGAAAACGACAATTTTAAAAAACTGCGCAGGAACAGAAATGTTTGCATTGTCACCCCAAATTTATAAATAATACAATCGTATATCACAGGAGATGGACTTTGCAAAGACAGTATCTAGCATAAAGGACCACACATTAAGTTCCAGTTAAGTGGATTTTTTGCTCATGCTTATACGTAAGAGTCTAGTTAACTAATAGTCAGCACTAAATTGGCACTAGAAAAGAGTTAGTGGAACTGAAGAAAGGGGTTGGACTTGGATTGCTTGTGGGAACATAATGACTCCAAGCTGATTCCTATCTTGACTCTGTCCCCAACCTCAGTGTCTTCTTCTCCTACAGGTAGGGAGATTGAGTATTTTGTCTTCTTCCAATCTCAGTTGGACTATTTCTGCACTAATGTTTCAGAGCATCTTTGTAGTATTATCCATCCATTGCTAAAATAATGAGACGTTTGTTCTCCTTACTGTTACTTTGACATGAGGGTTAGATAGCATGGCATTGATAATGTGGGAATAGTCTCAGGATTGCACTCCTGGAGAACAACCATAAAATAACAGGAAAATTACTACCTCACATATTCCACCTTTCCTGCTTGTCTTTGCTATCTCAAGCCATAGTGCACCAGCTCATTTATGAAAAGTGTGTCCTACAAATGTATGAATACGAAGTTGCATGTTCTTCCTAGGCTGCTTGATTTTTCTGAATGGCAGTGGTCAAATTTCAAATGGGCAGGAGGTTGACATACTTTTCTGATTTCTCTCTGAGTGCTGGTTTAAAAAACCTATAGGAGGCACTGATGTGGCTGAATCTGAAGTGGGGAAAGAACTAGTGGATGTTTGTCCTATGACCGTGTCTCTGTTTATTGTGATCACTGATAACAGTGACTTGGCCTTCCTCTTTTTATGTCTTGAGGGCCATCCACTACAAAACTACATTATACAGGTACGGCTCCCAAATCATGTTCAACCATTGCTTGCTTAGCCAATGGTTTGTGGAGTAAACCACAACTGATTGGGGTCATATATAGCATGCTAGGCAATATCTAACCCAGGGGTCCCCAAACTTGGCAACATTAAGACTTGTGGACTTCAACTCCCAGAATTCTCCAGCCAGCTATGCTTGTGGTCCACATGCTTGTGGTCCACAAGTCCACAATTTTTAAATTTGCCAGGTTTGAAGACCTCTGATCTAACCAATCACAATATATGGACTGTGTCCATCCAGATGCCTCAATAATATATCGATTGAGTATTCTCTACACTGAGTGGACATGAGCGATTTCAAGCAAGGGTCCTTTCTAGTCCCATCTGGAAAAGTTCCATATAAGTCCATATAAATGAAGTCTACCATTGGGTTACTTAATTCCCAGAAATGGGTCTCCATTCTGTGTGGCTCTGATCTGTCGTCAGATCTTCAAAACCTGTGTTAACAAGAACTTCACAGAATGCATTCCAAGGGTTTTTCACTACTACACACTCTCGGTGTTGCATCGCCTATGAGAAAGCTGGTATTTACATTGTGAGTAATAGCAGCTTTGGGCCTGTGGCAATGGGAGTGAATTATTAAGGTTATAATTAATCACTGAGCACAGTAAATTCACCTAATGGAACACTTGAGATATCTGTCTTATTCCTGTCTCCAGTCAACTAGCTGGCCAAATGAAAGTTGTGGCCTTTTCACACATTTGCAAGCTATATATATTGAGCAAAAGAGGTATGTTGCATTAACTATAATTGTACTTTATATAACATCACCCAAAACTTCAATTACCGAGAGTTAGCAGAGCATAAGTACTGTGGGAAGCAAAACATGTTTCAAAAGCAGCCTGATCTAAAATGCAACCCAACTTCCTACAGGATTTATACTTGATTTATTAACTTAGAACCAAATTTCAGATTACTTCTCACCCCTAGCATATGAGCTACATTTTTTTTTTAAAAGGATAATAACGATACTTTCAGATGAGTCTTTGAATTGTGCGATCATCCTGTTTTATACGCAAAACTTTAAATTTGTAATTTCCCATCTTCGCCAACTCCTTCCGTTGTTTTTCTTGCCAGCAAAAAAAAAATTCCATTAAGGAGGAAAATTTGGAATAGAATTCATCCATCTGAAGTATCAAATATGTAAGGGAATCCTACTATCCAGGCTGATATCAAATAATTAGAGGTGGGGAAATTATTGTCCATTCCAAAGTGATTCCAGTTCAGGTATCTTCGATTCGTATAAAGAAAAAAAAGTGACATTCACTGCAATTGAAGATTTTCTTTTCCTTATTTGAATTGCAGGTGCAAAGAGCAAAATTATAAAACAGGTGCAGTTAGAGATGCAGATCAGCTTCCACATTATGCTACGTCTAAATAAAAAAATAGATTTAACTCTATTCTGCATATTAAAAGATAGCACTTAGAAAGTCCTTAAAATTAAAGTATCTTGGAGAGCATTCCAATGAAGCTACTTATTGAGTATCATTTATATGTATATTTAATTACATTTATTTTATTTTTGTTGTGCCAATCAGTTGTCTGTCTTAGTGACTGAATTGCATTTTTTTTTAAATGTACTGTGGATGTTTTCCTGTTTCCCTTATGTCATATGAATTGCTGAGAGTCATCCGAGACTTCATTAGGGTATAAATGCAAGAAATAAATGGTATATTTACCGTGATTCTTAAAGTGCAGTAATTCAACACCACAAATTAATGGTAGAAATGGCCCCATCAATGTGCAAAGCCAAATAACAGATAGTAGGACATGACTGCAAACTGTTGGCGCATATTGTGTGGTTTGCATCCAGCTCAGTGTTCTTAAACTAGCCTGCTATCTTCATATAGATATCACTCCTATCACCACTTTTGAAAAAGTTGGAATGGATCCCTGATTTAATCTCTTAAACAACATTAATTCTGCCATAAGAGTCAGATAGATAGATAGATAGATAGATAGATAGATAGATAGATAGATAGATAGATAGATAGATAGATAGACAGACAGACAGACAGACAGACAGACAGACAGACAGACATTTCATATAGACAGACATTATTTCATATACATACATACATACCCATTTCATGATAATAATATATATTGGAAAGCAAAAATTAACATGTAAACAATCATAACTTTGCAGCCAAGTATTTTTGACTTTGAAGCACCTCTTTCAGTCATATATTCACCATTATAATGAGTTAATATGTGTTGTCCTGTGCTGGACCTTCTTCCACTCTTATTTTTCTTCCTTGTAGATTGGAAAGATTGGAAAGGAAGGGATTACAACAAGACAATAAGAAGGCACATAATTGAAATATACATTGAAAGTAATGTGCTGGTGCTGGCTGTTTGCCTACAAGTTTGGAGCTAGGAGCCATGAGCACACTTTGCAAACAGACAGTTTATTGTCATTTAGAATACAGAATATAGAATAATAGGGTTAGGGTTGGAAAAAATCTTGGAGGTCTTCTAGTCCAAGCCTCTGCCCAATACCATTCTAGATTTTCCTTCAGCTTGATGGCTTGATTTCTTTTGAACAATTTATACCTTCTGCTTATGGGTTCCAATCATGAATACTTACCATATATACAAAAACTGTATTGGACTTTTATATGAACCCTATTAAAGAGCAAAACTAACTAAAACTTCAGAAAGGCAGTGGACCACAACATACTATTTGGTAAGATAGAAAATATGGAATAGACTGCATCACAATCAAATGGATTCAACTGCATTCAGCCTCCAGTAGTCTTACTGGAACTACATCTACACTGAGGGAAGTAGGCAGTGGGGTATCTCAAGTTTCTCTCTTAGACCCAGTACTCTTCAGCATCTTCATAAAGAAGAGGGGATAGAGGGGGAATTTATCAAATTTGCAGATGACACCAAGCTGGCAGGAAAAGCAACACTTTAGAAGATAAGCTCAAGATCCAGGAGGATCTTGACAGACTTGAATATTGGGCCCTATCCAACAAAATGAGTGAGAAAAGTCAGGTTTTACTCTTAGGTAAGAAAAACCAAATGCACAGGTACAGAATAGGTGGTGCCTGGCTCAATAGTAGTGAGTATGAGAGAGATCTATAAGTCCTAATGGACAACCACTTAAATATGAGCCAGCACAGCTGCCAAAAAAGCAAAAACGGTCCTGGGCTTCATTAACAAAGGAATAGCATCAAGATCATGAGAAGTGTCATTTTATAATGCCTTAGTAAGATCACACTTTAAACATTGCATCCAGTTTTTGTCACTATGAT
>JANHFT010003940.1:65000-76872 GCA_032467955.1 Pseudoxenodon macrops
CCAAAAATTTCGTCCCCCCCCCCAAAAAAAAAAAAAAATGGCAGCACCCATGGAGCAGAACCGGCTCCATAACATCACCTGCAGCCTACTACCTACTCAGTAGAACTGGTCTTAACTGGTAGGAACCCACCTCTGCTGTTGTCCCATGTCAAACTGTAAATCATATCATCATTGGCTATAAGCTGAAGGCATATATCTGGGGTTTGGTTTTTTTTAATATAAACAATGCTGTGCTACAGTTGTTAGACAGCCAAGAAACTGGTATTTTGAACACAGATCTTTTTGACATTTTATTGGGTTCTACTAAGCTAGGGTCAGTGGCTAAAGTGCTGAGCTTGTCAATTGAAAGGTCGGCAGTTCAGCTGTTCGAATCCCTAGTGCCGCGTAACGGAGTGAGCTCCCATGACTTGTCCCAGCTTCTGCCAACCTAGCAGTTCAAAAGCACATAAAAAAATGCAAGTAGAAAAATAGGGACCACCTTTGGTGGGAAGGTAACAGCGTTCTGTGCGCCTTCGGCTTTTAGTCATGCCGGTCACATGACCACGGAGATGTCTTTGGACAGTGCTGGCTTTTCGGCTTTGAAACAGAGATGAGTACCGCCCCCTAGAGTCGGGAAAGACTAGCACATATATATGTGTGAGGGGAACCTTTACCTTTAATCTAGGTGAAATGGTAATGTACAATATATTACTAGTCCATGTATCAGAGGTGGGTTCCTACCGGTTCGGACCGGTTCTATAGATAGATAATAAGCCACTTGTGATGTCACAAAACCGGTTCTGGTTGGTGGACCCTGCCATCTTTCTTTTGGATTTTTTGGATTTTTTTTCTGCGCATGTGCGGAAGGCAAGTTTCCAGCACTGCGCATGCGTCGCCATCTTATTTTTGGCCTTTTTTGGTGGGGGGATTATTTGTAATTTATTTGTACTACACATGCATGTGTGTACTGCACGCACTTGCGCGCACAAGGCACACCCACGCAGTGCAGAAGGAATCGAACCGGCAGCGAGGTAAGTTAGAACCCATCCCTGCCATGTATGATATGCCATATGCTTATTAAATAAATAAATTCCTTATAAATAAATAAGGCCCATCATAAGCATTTTCATTTTTCTTTTTTGCAGACAAATAACCCACCATAGCGCCTATCCTTGACCATTATCGGTGTACTTGAATTAATGACACAGACTTGGAGAAGCTCTTGTCACAGCAGCAGGTAGGAATAAATTGGGTTTATTTTAAAAAGGAAGGCTATAATTGTTTGAAAAATGTTGAAGATAAAAGTTTCTTTCTTGCATTATCCATTCATTTTAGACTTGTCATTAGGGTCCAATGAGTCCTTTAAAAAAGTTAAAATTGTGTTCCTATCTGGGATTTTTTACTTTTGTATTCCCATGATACCAATAGTGATGGAAAACCGAATATATTTATTGCTTAACTAGAGCTTAGCTTTATGCAGAGCTAATATTTCCTCTTGCAGTATTTGGCAATGGAGGCAGTTTTTGTCTTTCCTCTCTTTACAGCTCTTACATTTCTCATCCTTTAAAAGGAATGGTGGCTTGACAGCTTTGCAGCTCTCCCTTTTTGACTTGCAGTTTACCCAGGCAGTGTGAGCAGGGATTGATTAGAGGTTTTATTGTTTCTGTTTTCTTTTTCAGTTACAACAAGGTTGGCTTGTAAAGAGTCAGAATGTTTGGTTGGGTCCTTCTTTTATCTTATCTGATGCCTAGATTAAGAATGTAGGGATTTGTAGCCTCTCTTGGCAAACGATTTCCAATTCTTGTAGCTTCAAATTGGCTGAAGTGAAGGTGATCATAATTTCATTTCAAGGGTTGCTCACATTCTATTTCCTTTTTACTCCATAAAGGTTGGTTATGCAGGGCTGGTCCTTCCACACTATGGAGAGGAACAGAGGAGGGGGGGTCCTGCCAGTTTGGGCCGGTTTGCTAGAACTGGTAGCGGGAATTTTCCCCCGCTCGCTGAACTGGCGACGACGGCTGGCTGGAAACCCCCCCCAAACTGGTGGTCCGGCTCAAAACCGGTGCTCTGGCCTCAAATCGGCCAAAAAAATAACCCTCTGCGCATATGCAAAGCCTTCTGCACATGCACAGAGGGTTTTCACCCAGAAGTGACAAGGGTGCATGCACTTGCTACGCTCATGCACACACGCAAAACATGCACTTCTGGCGCAACTCTGAATCGGTAGGGAAGCTAAGTGGAATCCATCCCTGGAGGGAAATGAATGATTTGAAGAATGATTTGACGATCAGTCTGTTGATCTCAAAAAACAAGAACAGACGGCGTGACCTTTGAGGATCAACTCATCCAGGGTCACCTTGTGGATTCAGGCAGAAAATGTTTTTAGTCAATAGTGCTAAAACCCTAGGTAACCTAACCAGACAGGGAGAGAGATAAGCAAAAAGATGGAAAGCTTGCTTTTAAAGTATTTGGGAGTGTGGTCATTGGAAATGTTAGGAAATAGCTAGAGAAACTGCATCTTAGAGTCCCTGAAGCATTTTGTATATCGGATCACATCTTTGTTTTTCATTTTTATAGAACAACTTTTAACTTTTTTTTTTAAGTTTCCACTTGAGAAATGTTTTCCCAGCTGTTGGAACTAATTAGCCGACACAAGGAATGGCTTTGTTAAATTTTCCTCTGGATAGGAGCAAAGTGATTTCATCCAATTCTTATTTATTTTTTACACAACTCTGCCGGTCGGTGCGCTGCATACAGAGCAGTTTATTTATATTGCTTTATCTCGCACCTGTTTGTATCCTGGCTGTTTTTATGATACTTAAGCATCTTGGTTTTTGCCAATTGCTTTATCTCCACCGTTCCCTCTATTTGCCATAAATGTTTCTTGTTAGCTGTAGAAGAAATTCCAGTTGGATACAATTAGCAAGGAAAAAAATAATATAATTGTTAGTTACATTCAGCATATTATCACTGAAGACCTATAAAACAGTGTTTCAAAACACCGGAGGGACACTGGAAAGCAGTAATGTGTATGAGGAACAGTTGTTCTTTCGGGAAAAAGCTGTTTTCAAATGGGGGGAAAAAGCTTTGGTTTTTATGTCCTTTTTTATTTAGTTAGTTAGTTTGTTTGTCAAACATGTAAAAGATAACAGGTATAAGTATAAACATGAATATGAACACACATACAGTAAATGAGTATGAATAAATGGAGGCAGTAGGACAGGGACGGTGGGCACGCTGGTGCACTTATGCAGGCCCCTTAAAGACCTCTTAGAAATGGGGTGAGGTCAACGGTAGACAGTCTAAGGTTAAAGTTATGGGGGTTTGGGGATGAAACCACAAAGTCAGGTAGTGCATTCCAGGGATTGACCACTCTTGTTGCTGAAGTCGTATTTTCCGCAATCGAGTTTGGAGCGGTTTACCTTGAGTTTGTATCTATTGTGTGCTCGTGTATTATTGCGGTTGAAACTGAAGTAGTCATTGACAGGTAGGACATTGTAGCAGATAATTATGTGGACTATGCTTAGGTCATACTGAAGGCAGCATAGTTTTAATTTGTCTAAGCCCAAAATTTCAAGCCTGGTGGCATAAGGGGATTCTGTTGTGAGCAGAGGAGTGGAGGTCTCTTCTCGTGAAATACCTCTGGACTCTCTCGATTGTATTAATATCCGATATACAGTGCAGATTCCAGGCAGAAATTTGGCCTATTGACATCTCAGGTTTAGTTTGCCTGTGCAAGAAAATAATATAGAATTTCCAGGAACTGAAGAGGTGGTTTTTGCAGCAGTCTGTTATTTTAAATACTCCCTACAAAATAGAAAATGTCAGCATAGAGAAAGAGAGAGAGAAAAATGAGTTTGACTTCTGATTTAGCTTATCACTTGTTCCCATCAGTCTATTATATTAATAAGATAAATGTCATGAAGATATGAGGAACCAAAGGAAAATGCTTCAAAGTTTTTAGGGCGGCTTGCCAAGAAGATGAAGAAGTTGCTCGGCTGATTTTCTGTGGCACTTAAGTAGCATCAAAGGGCTGGTTAGAAGTCTCCAGTTAAGCCACCATTAAATGAAAAAAGAGGCATCACCCTGCCACTCAGACCTATAAAAGTTCAGATCGTCGCTTGATTTCACAGTTTGAGCAGCTTGTGGTTGATCTAATGAGCTGCATCATCTGATGATTTAGACTTATCTAACTCGCATGACTAAGTTAACGCGCAGCTGGCCTGAGGATCCTGCTTTTCCAGCATTGGGTATTGATAGAGATGTCCGTTTTTGTCTGTGTAAGAGACACCCCTGGTCAGACCTGACATGGTGCTTAGCATGTCTTCTGGATCTCTAATCCATTTTAGCTTTGCAATTGAGGCAGTGTCCATGGAAAGACTGCTGATTCCCCTTCCGTTTTTTTGCGTATTTTAAACGATGAGTTAAATGACTGAGGCAACACAGGGAAAACAGTCCAACTCGTTTATTTGAATAACAACAGAGACTCGCTCCTTGGCTAAACTACCCAGACTGAGCCAGCGCACTTCCCAGCTGACAGCCCCCTTTTATACCTGAGCTGTCAACCACTCAGCCAATCACGTTGTTCTATTCTCCCGCCGGAGAATTCCTACAGATTGTCCAATCAGCGGCGTCCATTCGTCTGCGTGCTCTGCGCTGGACATAACAGTTTTATTAATACTAATGTTTACCTTCTACAACAGCAGATAATCATTGCCTCTTCCATCTGCCATTCTAAGCTTTTAAACTTAGAATAGACTGTGCACGGGTACAACAAGATCCAGAGACACTCTGAACAAATGGAGCTTCTGTTCTTCTCAGTGGTGAACTCTACTTACCTTCCTTACCGGTTTGGAAATCCCCGCACCTAGTCAGGTGCGAGTTTTGATCCTCTGAGCATGTGCAGAGGGTAAAAAAAAAACCAGGAAGTTACGGCATCCGGGCTGGTGGGCACAGCCTCGTGCTGTCGCTGCTTTCGATTCTCCAAACCACCTGCTGCCACCGCTACCGGTTCGCCCAAAGTGGGGCATACTGGTAGGATTTCACCACTGGTTCTTTGCAATTGTGGTGGCATGCAGGCCTGTATACCTGCCCTTTGTGTCCTGATCAGTATACCGAGGGCAGGATAAGAAGTAATGGATGGAAGCCTGTTAAAGAGAGAGATCCGATCTGGAACTAAAGATAAATTTCCTGAGAGTGTGAACAATTAATCAAAGTGGAACAGCTTGTTTCTCAAAGTTATGGGTGCTCCATCACTGGAGATGCTCAAGAAAAATTGGACAGCTACAGTATTTGTCCAGGGTGCAATATGATCTCCTGCCTTGGGCAGGGGGTTGAACTAGAACAGTGGCCCCCAACCATTTGGGCACCAGGGATCTGTTCCAGGGAGAAAGGCTTTTCCGCGGACTGGACTGGGGGTGGTTTTGCATGCTGCCTTCATACTGTAGATGGGGCTTCATTTGTTTGTGTGGCCCAATTGCTGGCATGCTGAGGACCAGTGCTGATCCATGAGCTGGGGGTTGGGGACCCCTGGACTAGAAGACCTTTCTGCCTATGAGTTCTATAATTCTATGGTTCTAATTTATATAGTTCTTAAGAAGCTTTTTTTTTAATGGAAGTCAACTCTATTTCCATAATTCCACTTGTTTGCATGCCGCAGCATACCCACTTCTGAATTTTTGTTTCAGATTTCCAAATCCAGTTTTTGTGGACTAGGGTGAAATGAACGCTAGCCAGACTTTTGCCACGGACATATTTGTGCTACAATGGGGGCCAGTAGAAATGGAAGGCATCCAAGTGAATTCGTTGCAGAATCCTTTTGCAGAGCCCAAGTAGATAGTTATCACTCCATATCTAATGTTTACAGGGGTCACTTCTCAACCATATGCATAGTTATCTATTACCAACCCTGAGATAATGTATAATGTAGCCAAGCTCTGCAAAATAAGCTCATGTTAGCCAAAAGCAATTGAACTTGCTTGATTAATGGTGTAACAGATATGGCTTATTCTCAGTCCTAAATTGCACACCAATTTACCTTTTGATTTTTAAAGGCCCTCAAATTTTAAATGAAACTTGTTTACCTTATTGTTTTGTTTGCTTTGGGCTTGTTAATAATCACAGTTAATGATCACTGATTTGATTTGGAGCAAGCTTTTCCTGATATTGTTAGGTTAAAAACTATTCTTAGAAAGTTGTGGGTCTTATCAATGGAAGCTCCTCCACTTCTCTATCTCCTGATATAGTTTAGCAATTTGTTTCTAACATTCCTGCTTCAGCTGTCCTTGGAATGTATCACAACAGCCTCTGCAAAGGATCTCATTTACTTTCCAAATAAAAGTTGTGCATAGGCACACACACAAAAATGCTCCAATTCATTGTGCAAATCTGAAGTCTCTGCTTTTATCCACAGCCAGTATACACATATAAACAGAATTATTTTCCTTTCTTTTTTCCATTCACCTCCTTCCCCATTCTTTTCTTCAAATTTGTATGAGCTTTTGACCAACATTCCTAGTAACTGAATGGCTGGTACAATTTCCAAGCTCCTATTTACTTACTATTTACTTATGTGTGATGAAAATATACAGGGTTTTTGTTTTCTTTTGTTTTTGCCAGTGTCCTATACTTGCTAGAAATTCTGGAAGTTGTAGAAGATGGCAGCTCGGAGGAAAGCTTAACGGAGGGATTGAAAGGTGCCACTTATTGTCTAGGTTCACACAACATGCTAAAACCTAAGTCAGACTAACCAAACACAATTCCTGTTTTCACATAGCCTATTAGATCCAACTGCCATGCATAATACAATGGGCTGCTTCATGCAACATGCGAAGACAGTGGCTGGCTGGTCTCTTTTAAAGCTTCTTTAGTGTGTGGCTGACTGAGGAATTCTGAGAGCTGAAGTCCATAAGTCTTAATGTTGCCAGATTTGGAGACCCCTGATCTAGCTCCTTACTGCCAGCAGCAATTCTGAATACTTTTGTTCAAAAGATTTCTACACAGAAAGTGTATTCTCCACTGTGTCATTGACCTGGCCGGAGTACCGAGCCATATTGCTAAGCAGCTTGCTGCCAGCTAATAAAATTCTATCAAGCTCGGTTTCTCAAGGGCTTAACGAAGGGGCCAAAGTTACAACCTTCCTTACAGGAACCAAATGCAAAGAATATAATTCTCCTTCCAGGAATTTGCTTGAAAGCAAATATTACAGAAAACCTGGGGCCTTCCTGAGGCTGCAAGGAGCTTAACAGCACTTCCACTTTCTAAGGAATTTGTATTTGAATCTCATCCTCCTAGGCCCATGATGGCGAACCTATGGCATGTGAGGAGTTGCCCTATATCAGCTTGTGCGCTGGTCAGCTGATTTTCGGCCTTCAAGAGGGCAGGGGGAGGCCGTTTTAGGCCTCCCCAGGCTTCAGGAAAGCCTCCGGAGCCTGTGGATGGCAAAAAATGGCTCAATGGGCCTACTGGAAGTCTGGAGGCTTTAGTGAGGCCCGCGCACATGCATGGGGAGGGGGCAGTGCAAGGTGGTGGTGGTTGTGTGTGCATGCGCGGGGGAAAGACATTTCCTTATGGTGTGGGCACGTGCATGCAACACCCCCCTCTCCCTCTGCTTTTGGCATGCAATGGCAAAAAGGTGTCCTAGGCTGATGCACATTGTCTTTGTGCATCTAGAATACAACATTGGATATTGTTCAAGCATAAATTATATGTGATGGAATAGAGCGGGCCAGATTCCCAGGAGAGAGGGAGTACATTCCAGAAGAGCAAGAGACAACTTAGTTCAGATAGTTTGTGTGAGAGAAAGAGGGCGAAGATGGCTTCTCCTTAATAGTTCCCAGAATATATGCCTCATCTAGGTAGCAGTCTGTTTTAGGGTTAGGATTCTGGCTGTAGGTGTAGAACAATAAAGAAATCTGCTTGTGCCGTTTCTTGGTTCTTGGACTCTGACAAGGACAGATTTTTAGGAATTTCTTTTTACAGCTGTGTTTGAGAAATGATATGCTTCTTGTCCTAGTGCTAATAAAAGCAACTGTTTAGTTTAGTTTAGTTTAGTTTAGTTTAGTGTCATTGCACATGGCACAACAAAATTAAATGCCGTCTTCAGTGTACATTATAGCTATAAAAATAAAAACACAAACATACATCCTTTACATTCTGTATATAATTGAGATTGAAAACCCGATATTGCACTATACCGTAGAATTCAATATAGTTACTGCTCTGGGATAGAAGCTGCTTTTCAGCCTATCTGTCCTTGTTTTTATTAGTCTGTACCGGCTGCCAGATGGTAATAGTTTAAAAAAAAAAGATGCCCAGGATGAGATGGATCTTTAAGAATATTTTGAACTTTCTTAAGGCAGCGGGACCTATAAAGCTCTTCCAAAGAGGGGAGGGGGCAACCCATGATCCTCTGGGCAATGATGTTGACCCTCTGGAGCGCTGTCCTATCTGCCACTGTGCAATTGGCAAACCATACACAGCAGAGGTGGGTTCCTACCGGTTCGGACCAGTTCTACCAAGTAGGTAGTAAGCCGCTGGAGCCAGTTTTGGTCTGTGGACGGCAGCCATCTTTTTTTTTTTTTTGGGTGGGGAATTTTTTGGTTTTTTTTTTCTTCTGCGCATGCACAGAAGCCAAGTTTCCAGCACTGCACATGCATCACCATCTTGTTTTCTACCTTTTTTTTTGGGTGTGTGTTAAATTTTGGGTTTTTTTCTTCTGCGCATGCGTCGTAATCTTGTTTTCGGCCTTTTTGGGGGGAATTTTTTGGATTTTTTTTTCTACTGCACATGCCCACGAGACGCACCCACGCAGCGCGGGAGGCAGCAAACCGGTGGCGAGGTAAGTTAGAAGCCACCCCTGATACACAGGTGCATTAAGTTAAAATACTCTCTCTGGTGTAGCGGTAGAAGGCCACCAGCAGTTTTTAATTCAGTTGTTGTTTCCTGAGAAGTCTCAGGTGGTAAAATCTCTGCTCTGCCCTTTTGACCAATACTGCAATGTGAGATGCCCAGGTCAGCTCCTCTTTTTATGATAACACCCCAGAAACGTAAAACTGGCCACTTGCTCCGCTCGATCACCATTGATAAGCAAGGGCTGAATGTTTGATCTATTCCTTCTCTAGTCCACCCTAAGCTCCTTGGTCTTATTGGTGTTAAGGACCAAATTATTGTCTCCCACACTACAAACTGGCAAATTTCTTTGAGATGATGCTCTCTTGTCAGGTGAGGAGAACTGAAACCCACAAAACCTCCTTCTTCTGAGTAATATTTGCCCCGGGGTTGCCAAACCTTGCAGAACTGGAGATTGATATTACATTTTTTTGCTGCTTGGTAATTTTCTGAATTAGAGGCAAGCTTTTGAGAGCCAACAAAATAAAAAGCTCTTAGTGCTAAGCAGATGCTTGTCTGTGCTTGTAAGATTCAGACACTTGTATCAAGAAGAAAAAAACCTCAAGATACAGTGTGGAATAAACCATGTAAGGGATGCTGTTTTCAGAACACACGGAATTTGGTTACTGCACCCATTGGCTCGTTTTTCTACCTTCCTACAAGCCAAGGAAACCTAAAATAACCCAACAAGCGGAGATTACCCACCATGCTGTATCACAGTAATCTTAACTGAGATTAAAAATAATCAGGTTGAGCTTGTTATGCGCAAATGCAGCCAAGTAGATCTTTAACTGTCCGGGTTAAACACGTTGGGCCACCCTATGGATAAGACTAATAAGGTGAAGGTTTTGTTAAAACTTTTTAAATTAGTTTATTGAAGTATAAAATACAAAGAAAAAAAACGATGGAAAAGTAAGAAGAGAGGAATGGAAAAAGAGGAAAAAACGGAATGGAGAGGAATGGAAAAAGAGGGGATATAGTGTAATGGGAGAAAAAAAGGAAAAAGGCACCAAGTTTGTTACAGTCAAAGGTAATATCACAAATACAACTTTTTGCTTTCACACAACAGTATGAACAAGCCATTTCCACAACAATAAGCCTGTCTAGTTTACAAAAACAGAATCAAAGTTTCATTTCCCCCCCTGGTTGGAAACACAAAATCTGGGAGCAATTTCGAACTATAATATCTTATTTGGATAAAAGAAATGGTTTTAACCATCTCAGCTTCCCTTGCTGTGAGGAATAATATATCATTCGATCTCATATTTTCAAATCTAGTCCATAATAGTTTATTAACGTTAAGATATTATTCAGCATTAAGGAGAAGGTTTTTGACACAGAATCATCTTTTCACAAAACGCCATCTGAAGCACAGTGCATTTATTTTCTTCTGTAATTGCAGTCGAAAAGAAAAATGATAACTTTAAACTAGACTTTCTCCATCTTGGCAACTTTTAGTAGGATGGACTTCAACTCCCAGCTCTTTCAGTAGGCACCTGCTGGATGGGAAATTCTGGAGGCTGCCCTGTTTGGGATAACACTACTGGTAGTCATTGTCTAACGACCACAATTGAGCCCAAAATTTATGTTGCTAAGTGAGAAATGTGTTAAGTGAGTTTTACGACTTTTCTTGCCATGTTTTGTTACGGGAGCCACTGCAGCAGGAGTGGGTTGTAACTTACCTCCTGCGCCACGTGGGTGCGCTGTGCGTGCGCGCACGTGCAGTAGAAAAAAGCCCTGAAAAATACCCAAAAAAAGGCCAAAAACAAGATGGCGACGCATGCGCAATGCCGGAAACTCAGCTTCTGTGCATGTGCAGAAGAAAAAAAATCCGAAAAGAAACCCCTCCCCAAAAAAGGCACAACCGTCGTAAATATGAACCAGTTTTCAAGCGTCTGAATTTTGATCATGTGCCCATGGGGATGCTGCAATGGTCATGAGTGTGAAAAACGGTCATGTCGCTTTTTTTTCAGTGCTGTTATAACTTTGAACGGTAAACGAATTATTGTAAGTCAAGGACTTCTGTATTTTATTCAATTACATGTACATCAGGGGTGAAATCTACTTAACTTCCTTACCGGTTTGGAAGTGTGCGCCCTGTGCACGCACAGATGCTTCGCTCGCACACGCGCCAATGTCACATCCCATTTTTGACCCTCTGCGCATGCGCAGAAGGCTTTATGCATGTGCAGATGGTTAAAATCAGGAAGTAACTGACGTCCGGGCAGGTGGGCGGAGCCTCACTCTGCGGCCACTACTGGTTCTCCGAACCATGCGCTGCCTCTGCTACCGGCACGTACGAGCTGGACAGAACCAGCAGGACTTCACCACGGATGTACACTGACACCAAGATTAATTCCAGTGTGTGTCCACATATTTGTGTGTCCCCATTTTGCATCAGTAGCTCTAACCAAATCAGGTACTGAATGAAAAACTTCTTTTCGAAGTCCAAATCTGCTTTTTACAGTCCAAAAACGTTCCAAGTGGTTCCAGTTTTTTGGGTCAGTACAAGACGTGGAGACACACCTTAAGTCAGGTTGCGTATGTGTGTCTGTGTGAGAGACAGATTAAAGCACTAAAGGAAATTACGAAGCTCAGCATCTAATATGAATGCAACCACAAGGTTTATAACTTATCTGTCTGAGCACGGTTTATGATTACGTAGCCAATAAGTCACTCCCTATTTGCAACATTGGCACCGTGCTTTGTGTAAGAATTAAGTCCATCACAAGATACCAGTTTCTCATGTCAGTTATGTCAGTCCATCCTACCTATCTGTTATCCCTCCCTCCCCACTCCCAACACTGAGGATTGATGTCTGATACCTGGGATATAAATGTTTTTATGAGGCTATGATTTTATAAGCTTCTGCAAATGCAGCTCCGTTCAAATCTCCATCTTTATTTTGTGTTTATTGATTTGATTTGATTTGTCAATCGTTTACAAGATAATAGGTATAAGAATAAACATGAGTATGAACACAGGAAATGGGTACGAATAAATG
>JANHFT010003940.1:91923-103003 GCA_032467955.1 Pseudoxenodon macrops
TGGGCAGAGAACACCTTGCTATAATTTTTGAACCCTATCCCTGCTGTGGGGAAGATGTTGCACAGGGAAGAAGCCACCACAGAGAAGGCCCTTCTTTTTGGTCCTGCTAGGTGTACCTCCTTAGTAGAGGTGACCCATTAACCTTCTCTACCTCCACCCAATGATGGGTTCAGTTGATGTGACTGGGAAAAGATAAGCTGGTCCCAAGCCATGTAGGGCTTTGATGGTGAAAACCAGCACCTTGAATTGGACAATCATTTCATTGCTCAAGTTCAAGCAGACAGAGGATGAAGTCCTATGAATCCAGCGGGTAGAAACCAACAAAATAACTGTTCCACTACTTCTCATTTCCAGCACATAATGTTCCATAGGAGCAGGGGTGGGTTCCTACCAGTTTGGCCCAGTTCGGATGAACTGGTAGCAGTGGCCGGGCATCATCAAGAATGCTCTGCACATGCACAGAAACATCGCGGGCGCACACTTCCATTCCCGAACCAGTAGCAAAGGTAAGTCAAACCCACCACTGCATAGTAGCCAATGGCAGACCTTTCTAGCTATCCATGCAGAGGTGAAAGAATTGATGTAAATACTTCAGGGTAATTTGTGGACTCATCAATGTTTAAATCTTACTTGTGTGTGCATGTGGGAAACTTATCCATTCTCTCACATCTGAGTCAAATCCGTGATGACACTCACACCTTTGCGCTATATTTGCAAAGCTAACGTTTCGGGAAGGCAAGGAGTTCAC
Organism: Pseudoxenodon macrops; assembly: GCA_032467955.1. Lineage (NCBI taxonomy): Eukaryota > Metazoa > Chordata > Lepidosauria > Squamata > Pseudoxenodontidae > Pseudoxenodon > Pseudoxenodon macrops. Next base: position 92,672 of record JANHFT010003940.1, read on the forward strand.
TTTTTTTTTTTAAAGCAGCCAGACTCTTTCGATCAAAAGAAAGTTGACTTTCCAGCCAAGATCTCCTTTTGCACTCTGCTAAAAAAAATCCCAGGAAAAAAAATGAATTTACTTGTAAGCATAAATAATGCGAAACGTCCTATCCACAGATACATTCACATGCATTCATTTTACCAATCTGCATTTAAAATCAGCCTAGATAACTATGCTTGGAAAGACCAAAAGAAAAAAGAAAACCAAACCCCCTCTTTCAATCATTTCTATTAAATCTCATATCGGCCATATTTTGTAAATACACAGACAGAGCCAATGGTCCCGCTGATGCTTCATTTCCCAATAATGAGAGAAGTGGTATTTACAGGAAAGATGTAAATATCTTTTTAGTACCAGACCATACATTTTTGTACGTTATGGATGAACCCCTTAATGCGTGGATGAATAATGTATCCATCTAATTAAATTTTTACAACGTTCTAGTACTAGACTGTCAAATATTTGTTTGCAGTTTGCTTCCTCATTATACAGTCACGTAATTCTCTCTCTCTCTCAGTTCGGCATTGCTTTACTACGAGAGAAGCTTCAGCGGGAGAAATTGTCTAGCCTTGTTTTTGGACTTAAACAAAGTCAAGTCTAGTTAGTCTTGGTTTGTTTGGATTTGTTTGCCACCCATTTCGCTTCAAGGCAACTCAAGGCAGTTTACAACGTTAAAAGCCATTAAAACCACCAAGAATAAATATTTCTAATAACAGTAAAAAAAAAAAAAACTACAATGAAAAAGATGAGCGAGGGAGCAGGAGGTGCACGGAAGGAGGTGCACATTGTGCTATTAATCCATCAACCTTAATTTTAATCCATCTCTTAATCCAGGGCTGTCAAATTTACAGCCCACAGGCCAGATACGTCACATGGTGGCCACACCCATGCCCGGTTTAGCGAAGGGGGGAAAGTCCCGATACGTCATGTGATGCCGCTGTGACGATGTGAGTTTGACACCCCTGTCTTAATCTCTCAACCACCTTCATCTGATAACCCCCTTTTAGGCCCCAGGCCAACTGGCAGACCCAGATCTTCAGGTCCTTAGGGAACGTCAGAATGGTGAGTGAGGATTTCACCTCAAGGGGAGGGGAATACTATGTTCCAAAGGGAAGGCACCATGGCAGAAATGGCTCTTCTCCTGAACCTCACCAACCAAAATTCCTTGACCAATGGGGCCAACAGCAGCATGTCCTTCTGCTGGCACAGATGGGGTGGCCCAGTCTCATTGGTTGTGATGGGGAATCTACTGAGAGATCCTAGACCAGTAGACTATATTGAAAGGGTGGGGACGCTCTTGGGGAAGGGGTTGGGAAGCTACTGAGAAATCCCAGGACTGTAGACTACATAGGAGTGATGGGATGCTCAGATCAGTCCCACTTCAGATTTTATCTGGGTTGAAAGAAGTCTGGATAAGCTGACTTCATTGGTCACCCAAAATTAAAATAAAATAGAATAACGGAGTTGGAAGGGATCTTCTAGTCGAAGTGTGGCCTTACCAAGGCCTTATAAAGTGGTATCAACGCTTCACGTGATCTTGATTCTATCCCTCTGTTTATGCCGCCTAGAACTGTGTTGGCTTTTTTGGCAGCTGCTGCACACGGCTGGCTGATTTGTTGTTGTTTGAAGACATCTCTTGCAATTAGCATCCCTGCCTGTTCAGATGCACACTCCTTGTGGATATAATCTCAAAGCAGCTATTAAAATTATGGAACTAGTGAAAAATATTGTTCTTTTTACTCTTGCCACTGGCCTCATGCTCAAAGTACATTAGCACGAAATGGTTATAACAAAAAAAATCCATACAAAGATATGAAACCAAGCTATAGAATCTACTTTTGGCATTTTCCAATCCGACTTGGAGATGCCAACAGTTGATTTTTATGATTATCAAAATACAATGCAACGTTTCTTCCATTTAGTATGAATACAAAGGGTGAGGTGAGCTTTGCCAAATGCCCCTAGTTGCTGGTTCTAATTACAATTTTCTAAACATTTGTTCTCTGGATAAATCAATGTTTCTATTTTTTTTTGTACACTGCACACTAACTGCTAATTGAGACAATCTAATTTAGCACAAAGCAAAATATTTGGGTGAGATGTGTATATTCAGTCTGCTGGGTCTTGTTTAACAAATCATGGCTTAAACTGCCTGGGAATTAAAGTTGGCTAACTACTGAGTCTCTAAAAATTAAGATTTTCAGAATTTAAGGACAGAACTTCCATCACACAAAAGGTAGTGTGACATGAACACATTTCTGAACTAAGGGTAACATAGTGGAAAAATGCTATCTCATTTGAATCTCTTCATCCTCACTTTTTTAAAAGCTAATTTCTCATTCTCTTCATTTTTATAACCACTTTATAACCACTTTAATTGAAAATGTTCTAAATAAAAATCACTCTTAACCGTACAAGAATTGTACAGCTCTACAACTGCTCATCGTTTGAGGGTAAAATCCCTTGAAAAAAACCTTCAAGGTGTTCAGCAAGAATAAGTGACTTTAATTAAAGCAATCTCAAAATTGAGACAATAAAATGTAGAATTAATATATCGTGCAATAATACACATTAGCTTTTTAGTGTATTAAATTAATACACGGTAATAATACACAAGTCTTGATTTTATTGATTATCTTTAAATATAAATGTTACACAGATATATCAGTATAGTTTCAGCCAGGGATGAAGCATTAACTTTTGGATAGTTTGAGTTTTAATTGAGGAGGAAGGAAATACTTTTTTTTTCTTTTTGTAACATTTGCCTTTTTCCCCAAGTATGGGTTAGATTTTATGAATTGTTCTATATGCACTGTTGCATATGTCTATGCATTTTTGTACAGAATATCCCTACTACCGTTTTCTTACAATCACCGTCTCTTAACTTGTGCATTTCCTATGTAACTAATCTCTCTCTTTTTTAAATTAGAAAGTAGCAATGGAAAATTTGGAGAAGCGTGAACATTGAGGAATAATTGCATCCCAGTTAGGTTCTTTGTTCTTCAAATATGAATTAAGTTGTTTCATATTAAAATGGCATGAGAGATGCTCATTCTAAATTGGTAGAACTTTCAAAATAGGCATTTTAGATGGGAGGGGGGAAATTACACCCTCCCCAGTTGCAAACAAACACATTGACTCCAGAAGCTCTATCTTTGCACCTGGTCTTAAACATTTCCCACTGAGGGGAGCACTCCAAAAGACCTTGATCTGGCAATTGATGCTATGACCTCAGTTATGGGATTTTATCTTGCAGACCTGTTCAGATATAACGGCATAACAATTAAACTATAACTGGGAGGAGAATTAAAAACAAAGATGTGAGGCTTACTGAAGGATTCACATGGATTTAATGAGGACTTGCTATAAAACATAGATTAAATGTCCATGGACTGCCTTCTTTTTTCTAATTAGAGGGGATAGTGCAAATTTGCAGCATTTCAGTGTTTAAGGCAGTGACAAGCATCCCCTGACTTAAGTGTAGTACACAACATTATCCACTACAATGTCCTACCGGTCAACGACTACTTCAGCTTCAACTGCAATAATACACGAGCATACAATAGATATAAATTCAAGGTAAACCACTCCAAACTTGATTGCAGAAAATCTGACTTCAGCAACAGAGTGGTCAATGCCTGGAACTCACTACCTGACTCTGTTTTTACATCCTCAGATTCCCATAACTTTAACCTTAAACTGTCTATTATTGACATGACTCCATTCCTAAGAGGTCTGTAAGGGGCGTGCATAAGCGCACCAGCGTGCCTACCATTCCTGTCCTACTGTCCCCATTTATTCGTACCCATTTACTGTGTTCATACTCATGTTTATTCTTATACCTATTATCTTGTAAACGATTGAAGATGTTAGATAACCATTTATCTGAAGTGGTGTAGAGTTTCCTACCTAGGCAGGGGGTTGGACTAGAAGACCTCCAAGGTCCCTTCCAACTCTGTTATTGTAAGATATTACCTTTTTCTATTGAGTCAACCAAAAAAGTTGGACAAAGCGGTCAGACTGGTTACTGGATGAGCGTGCTAGGCAGGCAGGCAGTCTTGGTTTGGGGAGGGGCTACGAATTAAGGATGTGCAAAAATTCAGTTGGAATCAAATCTGATTCCAAATCAAACTGGACTTTTAATGGTTGATATGAATCACACTGGTTCTCTCCATATTGACTGAGACAGTTTCTTCACATATGTAGCAACATTATCTAATATTCGATTTGCATAAATTCCCCAAATTAGAGTTGGATCATAAACCTGCATCAAGAAATGCATGTTGGATTTTGCCCAATTTTCCTACCCCTACTATGATCAAAAACATGATTATTCCTAATAGTATCTGTGGTGAGTGAGAATCCCTACAGGTGACTATATAGAAATCTATTTTTAAGCCCCAAAGGACTTTGGAAACTAACCTGGGAATAAAGTTTTTTGCGTGTGTATTTATGTGTGGGAAAGGAGTAAAAACCACATAGCCCTATACATTTATTTTTGCAAAGCTGATTCCAACATCTAGTTAAATCTACAAGCAATTTCTGACTTCCCTTTCTCTTTTCTTTTTTCTATTCCCCCCTTTATTTTCTGTACTTTTTTCCCCCTTCAAAATACCCCAGTATCTTTTCTTTGGCACGCTTCCTATTTCCAAGCAGCAGCTGCAAAGAATGAATGGTAAATCAAACACCCTAAAATCTGTTGTTTTAATACAATGTCGGAGATTTGCCGATTCTCTTCCCCTCTCTCATTTTTGTTATAACCATGGTGCCTCATCTTTGTACTGCAGCAAAATAACTAATTGGTATAGCAAAAGCCTGACCTTTGTTTTTTTTTTGGTGAAAATTAGGGGGTAGGTTAGTGGGGTGAAAAGCAGATAATTCCCCCCGGCAGTTTAGATAAGTAGATATTATAGGCTTCCCATGTTAATTAGTATTAAATATTTTTTTTCAATTACTAGTAGCTTTCATCATCAGACTCCCTTGTAGGAAATGTTGTTGTTTTTTTCTGTTCTTCTATCTTGGCATTTAGAAAGCCCTCCCGAACATTTTTCCACCACTAGTTTTTCCACAAAGGATAACTAATGTGGTCACTTCATGCCCAGGCTTAACGGTGGCACCATTTAACATTTTATGACTTTAAATTAAGGTCGGCAGTAACTAAATTCAAGCAGGCATTTGTCAGATAAACTGTCTTTAAGCCTAGTTTTTCCCTCTTCAAAATAAAATGTTTTATAAAATCCCTTTTGTGTAAAACCAAAAATGTTATTGTCTTTTTGGACTGGAGATTTTGGATGGGTGACTCTTTCATTCTTTTATGGGATATATTTTTATTGTTTTGTGTACTTTCTGGTTCCTCTGAAAGTCAGAAAGCTTATAAAAATAAGACTGTTAGCCAAATCATATTAATGTATCATCTGACCTGGGAAACTTATAAATTATATTCTAAAATCCATGTCAGCAGGACAGTGAAGAAGACACTAATTACTTTTCTTTTTTTGAAAAAACCCAAATATACTAGATTTTCAGAGTTCTTAAACTAAACAGGATGGATAATTGTTGCTGCTGGTAGTATTATTTTTATTTATTTAGTTAGTTAGTTTTATTTAAATCTTAGTGTGGGGGACAAAACTGGTACCTTTTTTCCATAGGCAATACTCATATGTTCCCACATTCAGTTCTGTCTTACATGCTGAAATAGGCTTGCAAATTATAATAACTTTTTTCCTATAGGTTCTCATTTTTAATAATAATATGACAGGCCAAATTAACTTGGTCTTCTTCTCTGGGAATATCAGTTCCGTCTAGTGAATTTGGGTGATGTAGAAGGTGGAAGATTTTGTCCGTAATAAAGGAGAGAAAAGCTGGAAGGAATTTGCGCTTGAATACTTTGAAAATGGGAGAGATCCTTGTAGATTCATTTCGTCCTTACTGTTCAAGTCCTACAAACTTTACAGATCTATAATGTTATATTTAGGGTGATGTCACTGAATCTAACTAGTTTCCTGATTTGCCTATGATAACAGTTATTTCTGTACGGGGCTTGTTTTGTACATGGTTTGGGACCTATGCTTTTTTGGGACGTGTGCACATAGGAGCAGAACAGAGGTGGGTTCCTACCGGTTGTAACTGGTTCTTTAGAATCGTTAGTAACTCGGCAATGACATCATGGAGCCGGTTCCATCGGTGTCTCCATGGGCACTGCCATCTTGGATTTGCTTCTGCGCATGCACAGAAGCTGAATTTTGCTTCTGCGCATGCACAGAAGCTATTTTTGATTGCGCGCATGCGCAAGTTGCAACCCTGAGCAAACTGGCAGCGAAAGAATTCACAACCCACCCCTGGAGCAGAATAGTTCAACTGTTGCTGAACACAACTCCCAGCATCCTTAGCCAATAGCTATGATTCTGAAGCCATTCAGTTTGATTACCTAGGGTTTCCTGCTTGAGCAGGGGGTTGAAGACCTCTAATTTACCTTCCAACTCTGTTGTTCTGTTATTCTGATATGGTACTCTATTTTTATATTTTGTTAACATCTTCACCTTCTTAAAACCGGTCCTTATTCATCTTAAAATGGGTTCGCATATCAAATTATTTTAATTTTCACATTAATGTTTCTATTTCCTTACAGACTCTCCAAATCATCAGCAAATGCCTTTCGCTTATAAGATTCTCTTTTAATCTTTACTTACCACAGTTTTCTCACATTGAATTATATCTCTCTTAAATACTAAAATAGTGGAGACAATGGAAGAGACAATGGAATCCTTGCTTTTTCCTTGTTTGGTATCTCACAGGATTTTGTTAGTTCTCCACTAACAATTATTTGTGCTTTCTACAAGGTGTAAACCGATCATATCCATGTAATAAAGTTCTCAGCAAACTTCATTTCTTCCAAAACTTTTAACTGGAATGCCCAATTTAAATGGCCAAAGACTTTCTCCGCATCTACGAAGATCAGTGGCTTTTGTTTTTCATAATGTTGCTCCAAATATTTCAAAATATCCAGCACACTTCTATTTATCCCTTAACTGTCTTCAAGGTAAAAACCCACATTGATCTTCATGAATAAATTTTTGCAAAAATTATTTTGAACCTCTCAGCCAAAATCATTGTAAACAACGTACACTCATCATTCATTAATGATACCACCCAATAGTTTCTTGTTGAAATCAAATCTTGGCCCTTTTTAAGTATTAATGCTACATTAAGGCTACTCTCCAGCTATACAGCATCTTTTCCCTCTGTGAAACAGAGTTCATTGCATTTTGGAAAGTGTTCATCCTCAGAATCTTTGTTATAACAATACAGTAAATCATCGGAGGCTATTCAGAGCAGAGGTGGGTTTCAGCAGGTTCTGACCAGTTCTGGAGAACCAGTAGCAGAAAATTTGAGTAGTTTGGAGAACCAGTAAATACCATCTCTGACTGCCCCCCCATCTATTCTCTGCCTCTCAAGTCCCAGCTTATCCGAAGGAAATGGGAATTTTGCAGGAAACCTTCCCCTGGAGCGGGAAGGGAATGGAGATTTTGCAGTATTCTTCCCTTGCCACGCCCACCAAGCCACACCACGCCCACCAAGCCACGCCCACAGAACCGGTAGTAAAAAAAATTGAATCCCGCCACTGATTCAAAGGTGCAGTTTAAGAATGTTGGAGGTTGACCTATTCTGAAAACACAACTTGGATGTTCTTGACTAGACAAACTAATATTTTGGCCCTGTAAAGTGCAGATTCATGCACTCACTATCAAAATGGATAATTTATTACACATACGAAAGTCCCAAGTGAGTATTGCGGTGATATTAGAATAAGGTTGCCTTTATTATTTTTACAAATAACTCAAGACACCAAACATATCCAACACATCTTCCCCCTCCTATTTTCCCACAACAACCCTGTGGGTTGCGCCTCAAGCGCGGGCACAAAGCACACATGCGCGGCAATCAAAAAATAGCTTCCGCGCATGCGCAGAAGCAAAATACAAAATGGCGGCACCCACAGACACACTGAAGGAACCGGCTCCATGACATCATCGCGGAGTTACTACCTACTCAATAGAACCTGTAGGAACCCACCTCTGCCTGTGGGTTAGGCTGAGAGAGAGTGACTGGCCCAAACCCAGCCAGCAGGCTTTCATGGCTAAGGCAGGACTCGAACTCGTGGTCTCGTGCTTTCTATGTCCTCTGTCTGGCAGGCATATCCTTAAATCAAATATTGTTGACTTTTTAAGTGTCTTTTCCTGAGCAGCTTTTCTCCTAGCACTTTTCTAATAAGTTCTACCTACAAGATAATAGGTTTAGCTCTGTAACTTTTATTAGCTGATAAGTACCCTCCTGCTGACTGGTGATGCTGCCTGAGATTGACAAGACCTTAATCGGTTATATATGGAGAATGCTGAAGGCTGTTGCCTCCTAAAATGCTCTAGCACATTTCTGTGATTGAAAGACCCGTCTTTCTGATGACCCTGGAAAAAGTAGTTTTATACATACGTAGGCCTAGATTCTCTTCTCCTCCCCTCCCTTCTTCTTTCTTTTTATCTTTTTCCTTTTGCAAATTTTGTTTTTTTTACTGGAATTCTTATTGCATACGCCAAAAAGGTTAAACAGTTAGTGTGTACTCCTTTCCCCCTGTTTGTCCACCTTTGCAATTGGCCTTGTCCTTATTTATCTTTTCAGATATCTGGTAATCCTATATTAGAACAGAGATTGGCAAACCTGTGACTTTCCACATGTCACTGAATCCACCTTTTAGGGTGCTTTACAGAGACACTAAAAGTTGAAGTTCAGCAACATCTACTAGAGAAGAGTTAACCACGCTTGTAGCAGAAATTTCCAGAGGGAGTGGCCCCGTTAAGCCATTTGCGACACCAAAAGAACTTTAGAACATTTGGGGGGGAAAAAACACGATCTGTCTGTTAGGTTTTACGAATCGGAATTCCTTTCATCGGATGTCCAGGATCTGGGAACTCCAAAGGATCAGCTGCCTGCTGCATAATTAAAATAATGGATAGCACGAAGAGAGGGAGACATAAGCATGCTTGAAGGCTTTGCCAAAATAGGAACACTGTAGGGGGTTGGCAGGGACACAATATTCCTCAAATGAGCACAGAGCTTTTTTTTTTTCAATGGCTGCCAAGTGTTTGGCATGATGATGGAAAATGAGGAAGATAATATTGTGGAACATCTTGGGGGGAAAATAAGGCAAGAGCAGGTTAGGTTGCAGGGACACAGGATGCTACCAAAGTTTTATGTCAAGATGGTTATGGCAATTTGACCATTAATAGAGGGACAATAGAATATGAACCTTTCAGTGCCACGAATTTCAGTTTTCACCTGCGAAACACAGACGAGGTGGGTAGGTAATGTCCAGAGGTGGGTTCTACTTACCTTCTCTACCAGTTCGGAGTTGCACCGGAACTGTGCATGTGCACGTGTGCGCTCTCGTCACTTCCAGGTGAAAACCCTCTGCGCATGTGCTGATTTGAGGCCGGAGCACTGTCCATGTTAACATTATTTATGAATCGTTGAGAGTGTTAATAAAACACATTCTGTCTTTTCTTGTGACAAGAATGTAATTATAAAATCACAAAAAGAAACCCATGTACGCAAAGGTAAACAAAGACGTGTCAGATTACTTTCCCTAGAAGCTGTTGTGTGTTGTTGTTTTTTAATAAGTCTCAAGGAAATGTGAGCCTCCTCGCACCGCTAAGAATCTGACAATTGTCATCCTCTCAGTGAACAAAAGCCAGGAAATTCAAAGATAAGGTGGACATGAAGTCCTTGACTCCAGACATTGTGACCGAAGGATTCAAAGATTAGGAGAGAGATGGAGAAAGGGCCGGACGATGCTTGCTCTGACTTTTGAACTTCAAAGGTTAATTTGTGTTCTGCTCCGTCCAATAATACCACCAAAGGATGAAAACACTAAGGAAAAACAGTCACAGCTATTTGGTGATTATAGGAAAACAACATAGGGCTCTTTTACACATTATGATTTTTGACCAGGCTCACGGAATATAGAAAGCTGTGCTTTGCTGCATAAATTTAGTATGGTGTATGAAACCAGGCATTGTGGCTTATAAATTATGATAATGGTTCAGCATGATGGGTAAACGGAGGAGGAGGAGGAGGAGGAAGAGGAGGAGAAACAGGACTGTCTCATCTTCAGGAGAAGGGGAAGGGGAAGGAGATGGAGTACGTGTCCCATCTTGAGGAGGAGAGGAAGAGGGAGAAGGAGGAGGAGGTGGAGGAAGAAGAGGAGAAGGAGAAGGAGGTGGAGGAAGAAGAGGAGGAGGTGGAGGA
>JANHFT010003940.1:135293-145639 GCA_032467955.1 Pseudoxenodon macrops
GCAAAGCTGCAGAGAGAGAGAGAGAGAGAGAGAGAGAGAGCCAGGAGCGCGCAGAGGAGAAAGGGGAGGGAAGAGAGAGAGTGAAAGAGAGAGAGAGAGGAGGGGAGGGGGGAAGAAGAGAGAAAGAAAAACGAAAGAAACCGAGACGGCCGGATGCAAAAGGCGAGCAAATAGCACGAGCGAGGAGGCAGCGAGGCAGCGGCCGCTCGCGGGAGACGCCGGCTTTCAGCCGAGCGGCTCTTTGTCAAAGGGAGCCTTGCCAGCCCCGTTCGCCAGGCGCTGCTGCTGCTGCTTCTTCTGCCGCTGCTCTTCCTGCTGGCTGATCCCGGCTCTCCCCGGCAGAGCGAGCGAGTAAGCAGAGGAGGAGGAGACGAAAGAGGCGGCGAAGGAGCCGAGCGGAGCTCCGGACAAGCAGCTTCCCGAGGTTTCTGCGAGGCGACCAGCAAACTGGCTCATCCGCTGGCAAGTCAGAGCACCCCGCTGGCTCCGGGAGCGCACCCTTTCTGGAGGACGGGCGGCGGCGGTGGCGGTGGCGGTGGCGGTGGCAGCGGCGGTGGCAAAAGGATGGCATCGGACCTGGCCCTGCACAGCGCCGACCTGCCCACTAGTCCCTTGGCCATGGAATATGTTAATGACTTCGATCTGATGAAGTTCGAAGTGAAAAAGGAGCCGGTGGAGACGGACCGCATTATCAGCCAGTGCGGCCGTTTGATCGCTGGGGGATCCCTCTCGTCCACCCCGATGAGCACGCCGTGTAGCTCGGTGCCTCCTTCGCCCAGCTTCTCGGCTCCCAGCCCGGGCTCCGGCGTCAGCAGTAGCGACCAAAAGACCCACTTGGAAGACTATTACTGGATGACCGGTTACCCGCAGCAGCTCAACCCGGAGGCTTTGGGCTTCAGTCCCGAAGACGCCGTGGAAGCTCTGATCAACAACAGCCACCACCAGCTCCAGAACGCGGCGGCCGCGGCCGGCTTCGAAGGCTATGCTAGAGGGCAGCAGCTGGCCGTGGGCGGCGGAGGTGGAGGAGGAGGAGGCGGCGGGTCGGGGGGATCCATGCCGCCGGACGAGATCGGTTCGGCGGCCGCCGTTGTGTCGGCAGTGATCGCGGCCGCCGCGGCTCAGCAGCAGCAGCAGCAGCAGCAGCAACAGCAGCAGAACGGCGGCGGCGCCCCCCACTACCACCATCACCATCACCACCATCCGACCGGCCACCACCACCACCATCATCCGCAGCCGCAACCGCCGGGCAGCGTGCAGTCTTCGGCCAGCAGCACCAGCAGTAGCAGCAGCAATAGCAGCGGGGGAGGCGGCGGGGGCCTCCACCACCAGCACCACGGCGGCAGCGGCGGCGGCTTGCATTTCGACGACCGCTTCTCCGACGATCAGCTGGTCACCATGTCGGTGAGAGAGCTGAACCGGCAGCTGCGGGGCGTCAGCAAGGAAGAGGTGATCCGGCTGAAACAGAAACGACGGACCCTGAAAAACCGAGGCTACGCGCAGTCCTGCCGCTTCAAGCGAGTCCAGCAACGGCACGTCTTGGAATCGGAGAAGAACCAGTTGCTCCAACAAGTGGAACATCTGAAGCAGGAAATCTCCAGGCTGGTCCGGGAGAGGGACGCCTACAAGGAAAAATACGAGAAATTGGTCAGCAGCGGGTTCCGGGAAAACGGATCCAGCAGCGACAATCCCTCTTCTCCGGAATTTTTCATGTGAGTTGTGGTCTTCTCTCCCATCCACCACCCCCCACCTACCTACCTACCAACCCACCAACCCATCCCGCGATTCAGCCCCGTTCTCCGACCCACCAACCCCCTTTTCGCCCAGACATGCTCTTGCCACTTCTTCAGAGCACACGCAGGCGCGCAAACACACACACACACACACACGCACGGGCGAGCAAACACGTGCGCAAAAGTTCCTAAGGCTGGAGGAGGGAGAGAAGGAAAGGTCAGCCAGTTGGTTCCCCCCCCTGTTAATTATTGTTAACTTGGGCCGTCCAAATAATACCTGCTATGTACAGGCCCGTCAACATCACCAAATTCTGTTTAAAAGAATAAGGAGAACTTTTGGTGGTACTTTTTAAAGTGGGCTGACTCAGTTGGTCAACCTTACCAAGGTCCTGACCTTTCTCTCCCTCTCCAGCTTGTGAGTGTGTGTGAGTGTGCCTGCAATCCAACTTCCATCAACTCATCTGAAGTTTGCTCCGAGTTTTTCTTTTTTTAAAAAATCTGCTCTACCCAAAATACACATCACCAATTTTGCCACCCTGATATTCTCCCTGTGGGATATGAACTATAGATATAGCTAGGTGCATGTCGATATGTCTGTATTCATAGGCACCCGTGAATGCAGGCATCATATTTCGAGGACGTTTTACTGAAATATTTAAAGACAGTGTTAGACTTCAGATTGCCGAATTGTCATCTGTTGTTGAACTAAACCTAGAGAATATCAACCTGCCCAAATGGAGCCTTGATCAACTTCTCATGTGTGATCTTTGGCCTTAAGCTGCCAAACAGTGAACTGACTCTGCTTTTAGTAACCCATCCTCATCTCATGCATTATTACGCTTACTAGTTTGTCTTGCATCAATTAACTGTATAAATATTTCAAAAGACTATGGGGGAGAGAGAAAAAAAGACATTATATTGATAAATGCCCTGCATGCTGGACATGTACGGATTTTTTTTTTCCTTTTTGCTTGGATATGGACTTTGGAGATATATATAATGGCATGTCATTCATTCTTTAAGTTTGTATTCCTTCACCACTTTTTTGAACTGAAAGCAAAAAAGTGCAACTTTTTTTGAGTCTTCCTTACCCATTCAAGTTTGCATCTGTTCTGGAAACTGCTTTGAGTGGCCTCCCCCTCTCAAACTTCAGACTTTAAAAAAAAATGAATTGAAAAAAAAAACCCACCTCTTCTCATGCTCTCATATGTAAAACAAAAACAGCAGAGTGGATTGTGATTACAGTATTACAGGAAAACAAGAACTTTGGAAAGAAGTTTTAAAACTTATGCTTAAAAAAATTGCTGCAATTTGTTGGATTTTACATGATATTGTTGCTTAAAGCAGTCTAAAATTTATTTTGGAATGATCTACCCTCTTTCCCCCCCTCCCTTTTTTTTGTGTTCCTTTTTGCATTTGGTCATTGTCAAAACGTGCAATTGCTATGGGATCCTGGTATATATAATTTAATTCAAGCTTTTATTGTCTGTTAGTTCAGTTCAAATGTACGCAACAGATAAAGGAATGTTATAGATAATTTGAAAAAAGTTAGGTCTGTTTAGAAGTAGGTCTCTCTTTTTTTAAATGGTGCACTAAATTGTTCACTGTTGTGATGTTAAAAGGAGTAGAATATAAAGTGGGACTTTTTTTAAAAAAAAAGTAGCTTATGCAGCATGTGATTGCAACTTAACTATAAGTTGGGTATGTGTAGATCTTGCTATGCCACCAACTGTATTTGGAAACCAAAGTATTAAAAGGGGAGTATCCCTGTTTATATTAATAGGGTTGTTTTGTGTTCAAAATGTAACATTGGGTTTTTTTTTTGGAGGGCGGGGAATTTAAATATTAGGGACTGAATTGCACTAAGATATAACCTGAAGCAAAATATAAACCATTGCAAACTTGTCTAGGATGCTAATACCATTTACAAGGATGGCATTACTGCTCAGTTTTTTAAATAATGCAGATTTTTTTACAGTTGTATTGTGGTGCAGAACTGGATTTTCTGTAACTTCACAAATTCACAAAGTTTTAAAGGCATTAATCAGCAAATTTTATTGTCAGGGACTGATACTCCTGTCTTTTAAAAAAATGGAAAGTAAATACCACAATAAATATAAAAAAATCTTGTCAGTTATTTTTCCCCTTGACATATTTTGCTGTGCAAAATTGTTTTATATATTAAGTTACCAACTAATCATGTGTGATGTTCCTTATGTGTTTTCCTTTCATTTTTTTCAAGTCTATGGTTATATCAAAAAGGAGGAATATTCTACTATAATAAACTGCATTTTTGATTCTGTACTGAGTTTCATTAGTTTATAGCTTTGAAGTATCTATTTAATCATAGTAACTTGGGGGGGTGACAGATGTTTAGATAAATTAATCTGAGTTAATTTAAATTAATAAGTTAATTTAAATATGTGTGTGAGAGCTGAGAATTGACAAGGTAAAATATAACTGCTCTCTAAAAAAAAACCACAACCATTTCATTTTCTCCTCGGCAGATGAAAAGGAAAGACTCTGTGTCAGTGTTAACTCTTCCAAGTTTTATAATTATTTTAAAGGGGTCCTATGAGTTTCTTGCTAATTATTATTTCAATAAAAATAATAATAACAATTAAAAATAGCCTGTTCAAACAAAACAAGCCCTCTCACTCCCCCCCCAAAATAGTTCAGCTGATTTTTGGAGGAAATAAAGAATTTTGCAGCCAAGGACATCATGTCAAATATGATAATTGATTTGTTTTAGATTGAAGCTACAGGGACAGAAGATTAAAGCTGTAACTAGTATTCAAAGAATCATGAAATAAATTAGACTAACCAAATTTGTTTCATGATTCTTTGAATCCTAGTTCGGTGACTCTCAAATTTGTGAAGACAGAATCACAATTTCTCTTGCATAATTACACACACACACACACACAGCAAGCCCCCTTTGGAACAGGTTGCTATTCTCTCCTCTTCCCTGAAATCCCTAATTTACAGCAAGGTAAGACCTGTGAGGGCTGGCTGTTTAAAAGTCAAAAATTCCATCAGACTGGCATAGGCTGACCTTTCTTCATTTTAGCTTTAGTTTTTTAGTTGAATACTTTTACAAAAGTATTCTTGTTTATGTATGGGCCATTCTGCTAGCCAGATTTTGTCCCTAGGAGGGAGATAAAAAAAAAAAGGCAGTGCATGCATATAATTTTTTTTTAAAAAGACAACATCTTATTTTCACGGAGAAGATGAACCGATCAGGACTCTGCCCCTTTCCTTCACTTTTGTAACTGTTTTAATCTATGAAATGATTAAAGCAACCACATTCTTATAACTTGACTATAATACCATTTTATACAGGGAGAGAACTAAATTCCCTTTCTAGATCCTCAAAGAAAGCAGGACGGGGGAGAAGAGAAAGAGGAGACACAGAGAGAGAGACAGAGACAGAGACAGAGAGAGACAGAGACACAGAGAGAGAGAGAGAGAGAAAGAGATTTCTTCTAAGGGTTGTAGTTTTAGGTCTTTAACATCCTACTAGTGAAAAGCAGGCAGGTCCAAAACAAAAACAAAAAAAACCCAGACCTTGTTTTAAATTTACAGCTCAATTTCTAGAGGTTCCAAGATGCTGCTCTTAAGGCTGTCAAAGCCGCAAGGTCAAAGGTCATTAGGCTTTGAAACAAAGCAACACCCCTAGTCTGGTACAAAAGGTGGGGCTGAATGCATCTCATTTCTCATTATTTTTACTTTGGCTTTAGCTCTTGCCTGCACAGGAAACTTAGGTTGCAAACAAACAAAAAAATAATAATTAATAATAACCCAGTAGCTAGAGCTCTTTTAGCTCTACTCCACGTTGATGAGATTGGGGAGGAAGAAAGGGGTCATGGAGGTAGAGAGGGCTGCATTCTTCCTGCTTGGTAATAGACACGTCCTTTTAGAACTTGACCTTCCAATAATTCAGGCATAGCTCCCCTTTCAGCCTTCTCCAGACAAGTTAATATGTAATCAATGGGTAAACTGCCTGCCTTTGGCCTATCAGAAAATGATTGTCTCCTATAAAGATAGCCGGGCTTTCTCCCTCCCTGTATCTCCCTTCCTCCTTCATCAGTTTACACTTTTCCAAAATTGCACTGGTTTTTGCTTCGCGGTTGCTGCTTGCTCTGGGTTTTGCTGCTTCTTGCTTCCCGCCCAGTCCCAGGATGAGGAAGCAGAGAAATGAACCTCTGCTCTGCATTAAGCCCAGCCTTTGCAAAGATTCACTTTGCATAAAGACGTGGTAAATATGCAAAGGTTTCTCCTCTCCCCTTCCAGAAACCGTGTCTAGGATCATTGTGCAAAGAAAGAGCTGAGTGTGTCTTGCAGGAAAGCCGTGTCCAGCTTTGTTTTGGTTAATAACGTACACGAAGCTGCTTCGGAATATCAAGCTTGCCTGGGGCCGGGGGGGGGGCATATATTCCGGTTATTTTTTTAGCTGCCCAAAAAACGACAAGAAGAAACCCAGCAAGCAAAATAGAAAGTGTGCTTGTCATTTGGCCTTGAAGGACAACCTTGAGCACGCAGGGCAAAGTTTTCAAGGAGGGAGGAAAAGAAGGAAGACTCTCCTGCTCAGTTCCTTCCTCTCACAAGGAGAAGAGAGAGAAGGAACAGTGCCTTTTCTCTTTCTCCTCTCTCTCCACCACCACCCCTCCTCTAAAGACAGATTTGTAATGGACAGCTTGGTTCCTATTTCTAAAACAGGAGAGGTTTTAGATTCTGCTGATTCGGTGGCACCGGGGATTGGATTTGGGCTGGCGGGATAAAGGCCAAGCTGGCGCAAAAGTGTAACCCAAAACTCTGCAGGTGCCTCAAGACAGCGAGAGGAGATGGTGGGGGAGAATCCTGATGGGGAAGGTCATGAAAATCTGCCCTAGGCCCTTCCCCAGTTCACGCTGCTTTGCCAGGAATCCAGAAAAGCTGAAAAACCAACTCAGTTTTGCGAGCAGAATGCCACTGTGGCCTTTGACGCTGTTTTGTTACTAGTACCATTCCCTCCCTGCATGGAGCAGTGTCCTCCCCCTACCCCACCCCCATTTTGTCTCCTCCAGTGCCTTGCCCAGCTCTCTGGCCAGAAGGCCTCATTCCAGCCTGATCCCTTCCTTGCAAGCTTGTTCAAGTCTTCTCCAAGTTCCAGGGCCCTAGAAACAAAACTGAGAAATGCAAATTGCCAAATTAATCTCTCTGCTTTTCCCTTATCGAAGGCTTTTTGCTAACCACATCCTGCACCTTGCATGGTTTTCTTTTTTTATGACTTGGGTGCAGGCACACACACACACACACACACAGGCAATGGCATCTTTCTAAGGGCCTGGCCCCATGGCTGAACTTGAAGGATGATCCACCCATCCTTGACTGGGTAGGAAAAGGGGTCGGCATGAAAGTTACCATCCTGGATTTCCTGTCTCCTTTGCTCCTCTTCCTAATCTCAGCAGCTGACACTCTTCCAAGACGCAGGTTTCACTTGAGGCGGCTTTGCTGCTTCTTAGAAAGTGCTACAGGGGGAAAACTGGTTGAACTATGGATGAGTTCAGCCTGTCTTCCCCCATCAACAGAGGATGGGATGAAGCCAGGGGAGAAAAGATGCGTGTAGAGGGTTAGTGCCAGTGAGGAAAGAAAAGCACAGCATCCAAATTTGTGTATGCTCCTGTATTATAATAAATATGTATAGTGTATATATATGTGTGTGTAGTGTATATATGTGTACGTATGTGTATATGTGCATAAAGACACACATACATACATACATACATATATATGTAAACACACACACATATACATACATACAAAATTGAATAGCAGGCCAATTCTTGGCTGCAATCCTATGGTTTTCAAACATTTGGGGGAAATCTTTCTGAATCAATGGGTATTCAATTTAGGGGTACAGGGAAGCTGCTTCCTCTTTGCCCCTCCCATCTGAATGCTGTGTTCTTAACCACCTGGGTGCTCCTAGGCATTTTTACTCACAGGTAAGCCACACAGCACTGTGTATCAAATGCTGCTTTTTGAGAGGGAGAGAGAGAGAGAGAGAGAGAGGGAGGGAGAGAGAGAGGGAGAGGGAGAGAGAAAGAAAGAAAGAATGAAAGGAGGAGGAGGAGCATTCAGACTTCTCCTTAGTTCCCCTCCAGAATGTTCTCCTTTCTTGTAAGCTTTTATTTTTATAACTGAACCTGCTTTACAAAATAAGGACCACATCTGCATCTTGTCTTTATTTGTTTTTGTTTTTTAAAGAGTTTAAGTATTCATCCTCTTTTCCCAGCTTCCTTTACTTGCCTGCAACTCTTCCTGGCTTCATTTATAACTCTGGGACAGACTTCTAATTCCATCTCCTCCCAGGTCACCTTTTTCTTCTCTGCTTCTTTAAGGCCCCCTTCATCAGCTTCCTTGGGACTTTGCGCACCCACCCACCCCCACTTTCGCCTTGCTTCTTCCTTTTACATACCCAAGTATTAGTCACCCTGTGCAAGAACTGCAGACTCTTGCTTGTCTTCCAATATCCTTTTTATCAGATCTCAGCTCACATTCTCTGGTTGCTGCCAATAGGGCACACAGATAGGATTATGCACAGCAAAAGTGTAGCTGTTTGGCCTCTTCTTGTAGGAAAGGAAAGGGGGCCAAAAGAAAAACCTTCATATTTCTCAGTATGCGAGATATGGGGACAGTTAGAAAGTCGTGTGAGCCTTGCTCAAAGGGTTGGCTTTTAATTTGAAAGGGCCATGCTCATTTTTTTACCCATTTTTTTCCCCAACGAAGGAGAAAAAAGGTTTTTCAAAGTCCACATTTCTCCCCAAAGCAAACCTGTCTTTGAGGGAATGGCCACAGAGAGGGAGCGACCGAAGCACCTGGTATCACCCCTGGTGTGCAAAGAACGCCCGTGTGAGCATCCTCTTCCTCCCAACAATACAGCTCGGTTAGACCACACCGCCGCCGAGGAAGCAGGACTTACCGAGGGGAGCCGAACCGGGCCGTTCTTGCAAGGTTCAGTCCTCCCGCTTCGGGGCACAGACCCTGCTTAACCCTTTTGGCTGGACTCCCACCACCCCCTCCCCGGTGTGGTCAACTGCGAAAGGCGACGTTAAGCAAGCTCTTAAGTGTTGAGCGTGGGACGGTTCACGCCGCTTGGCGTAAGGGGTCTGGGGCGCCGTGGGCTCAAAAGTGAGCTTTATTTTCCTTCTCCTGTTTAGGATCGGAGGGTCTCGCTTCCCTTAAATCACACGGGCAGAGCTTTCACCCATCGCGGAGAGAGACGCGTAGCCGCGCATCCTCGCCAAAGCGTTAAGCAAAAGTGATTAGGAGGCGTATGAATTGCGCACGAGAAAATCGAAACTCAGGTGGTCCGATGAGCTACGATCCACCGGGCTTTAGTACCTCTCTCCGCGTGGAGAAAAAGAGCTGGGGGGGGATTCTCCTCCTGTTTAGTTATTTATTTAGATTCCTAAGCCCTCTTTCTAGTAGACATTCAAGATAGTTCTCCCTGCGGCAGCTTCCTACCCAAACCAACCTCGTGGGGGGTAAGGGTAAGTTGGGCAAGGGGGATGGCTCCACAGTCCCCCAAGAAGCCTGGGTGGGCGAAGGTGGACCTGGATCTAGGTTTCCCCTGGACCTTGTCCAACACAAGAACCGTTGCACTTTGAATCAAAGGCCGCGGGGTGGTCTTTGCTCACGCGACACTCTGGACCCCCAAACCAGTCACACGCGCGTTTTAGTCCATCCGGTTGTACCGAACTACACCTTGCGGTCCGTTTATGCTTCTGGGTGGCTTGCGAAGCTTTACAGCTGAGTTTAAGCACGGAGTTCCCCTTCCTTAATGCACCGTCACCCGAAAAGCAGCCGCGTTCCGAAGCGATCACACACAGATACACACACACACACACACACGCCAGTCCCTTTCCCAGAACACCCTCCACGCAGGGCTGCCATAAATGTGATCCGAATCCTAGTTAGGACACTTATTAGTTTTCAGGCACGGTCCACCTTCGCACGAGATGCTGAGCCTAAACCGACGGTCCGCGTGAGAACTTCTGATGGAACCGGACCTTCGATTCAGGGGGAGGAGAGGGATGGGATGGGGTGGGAGAGACCGTAACCACCCCAGCTCCCTATTTACCGGAACCTCCTTCCTAACTTGGAGTTAACACTTTCCCACCTTTCCGTTCGCTTATATATATATATATATCTATCTCGCGCCCCTCTTCTGCCATGCCGAATTTATGTGCGGGCATCAAAACTTTCGGCTCTTGGCACGGCCGGCCCGCAAATGTCCAACACCGGGGTGGGGGGTTTGGGATCATGTCCAACACAGGGGTGCGGGGGTGGGAGTTTGGGATCGCGCTTAATATCGCGCAAAGTCGACGGGCGCAGCGGATGCGTGTGTGTGTGTGTGTGTTATATCCCGCTGCGTCGCTGGCGTCGATTCCGACGTCCGACCGGCCATAATAGGCTCGGGTGGTGGGTGGTGGGTGGGCAGAGTAAGGAAGTGCGAGGCGCGTGCAGCCTCTCTCTGACCGACTCCAATTCCGCTTCTCCCTCCGTTCAGGTTAAAAAGTGGGAGTCCCATCTATTTGCATGCCGGTTTTTTTTTTTTCAGGCCAAAGGGCGGCG
>JANHFT010003941.1:15776-28241 GCA_032467955.1 Pseudoxenodon macrops
CTCACGGTTCCGAGGCTGTAAACTTTTATGGACTTTCGGGAAAGTGGAATTGGGTAATGTTTCTATATGCTGCATCTTATTGTCAGTTGGATCGGCCACCGACCAGCTGTTTCAGGCTGCAGGGAGGCAGAGGCAGATTTTTTTTCCCCTTGTGCTAAACAGGCTATGCTGAAACTGAAGGTGAAACTGTTTGCTGTTTGCTGCAAGGAGGCAAATTGCTGGGAGGCAGAGGCAGATTTCCCCCCCGTGTTTTCTTCTCCCAAAAAAGGTAGGTGCGTCTGACACTTCGGAGCGTCTTATACTCTGAAAAATATGGTAGATAGTTTTCCTGGCATTGTGTCTTTTTCTGGGAGCTATGATAGTACACTCTTGTGGGAAATTTTCCAAGCCCACTTGAATAACCTGGTCCATATTATAGCTTGTGTGTAGATTTATCTTGCAACAGTGTGGTAATCAGAATATTGTTGTGGAGCTTACAAAAAAACACCAAAATTAAACATAAAGAGTTTTCTATAAGTTATGATTTATTATTATGATACAGAAGAACTGTAATAAAACTGATTAGGACACTGACTGATTTTGTGAAATTCGCTTGCAAAAGTATCCTTAGCTTGTATGTCAATTGAATCAGCTGTGAAACTGCAATACAATAGCTCCTACAGGAGCATCTTCCAAACTGAGAGTATCACAATATTCAATATGGTATAAAACCAATTCAGATTATAGTATTTAAATTTTGCCAGTTTCAACAAGAGATTGAAACACTTTATTAAATCTCTGCCATGAAAATAAATGTGACTTAAAAGGATTTCAATCTCGGTATTTTGTTTCAGTTGAACACGTTTAAACAAGCATTTCACTTTAATATTAAAATAATTTATAGCCCAACAATAAGCACTCACACTATGCAACTCAGCCTTATTTTAAAAGCCTTGCTAGAAATCTGATTGGACTTCTAGCAAGAGATATATTTTCCTGCCTAGAAGGCTGCAGGATGTTGATGGGGGAGTCAGGCAGAAAGCAAGAAGAGGCTACAATAGTCATTGTCAATTTTGGTTCTGCTATCAAGAGACTCTAAAAACCCAAACGTTAGTTCAGTGTTAATGATGTAGAAAAGATTTACAAGGGTTTTAATTTAATCTAAGTATAACTAATTATCTACTTTATGGTACAAGAGCTTCTATAAAATATTATGCATATTGATGGCATTATATTCATTCTCTTTAAAAGGCAACAAGATTTTTAAAGTGCTGTGTATACTTCTTCATATCTTGTATCCTCTTCCATGGAATTATTGTTCTTTACGGAGCACCATTACTCGAGTAAGTATGTCTCTTACAATTCCACCTGGTAAATCATAAAGTTACATTTTAGAAATTTGAACTATGAATCAGTGTGGATTTACAGTGTCCCACATAAGACCCTCTAGTGGTAAAAGGTAATGTAGATTTACTTTTAGATATGTAGTTCTGGGATAATATTAAATATTACTAATGAAGTCAAAAATGATATGACCCATCTGCTTAGTGATCTTAGAGTTCATGATAAAAAAGTGACAATTTTGTTTTCCTAGCTTCAAGAATAAATAAAGATGACAGTTCACTGCTGAAGTAAAGAGAGCAGTAATTCTAAGAAAGAATGTGCAGTCAAAGTTAGACAAGATAATGAGGGTAAATTATGGAGCAGATGACATTTGGTAACATTACCATGGATCTCAAATAGCAGCAGTCAATCAATTCTGGCCCAAATAGGTTGACCATACAGTCATGTGGGACAAAAAACTGATAGGCTAGAAAAAAGAAGTATATCAGAGAAGTAGAGAACAGATAACCTGGATAGATGTGATCAAAAAAATGTGGCAATGGTGAAATGAAATAAATGACTCTATAACAGTTGCACTGGAGAAACACCTGCTCGTTGGTTTTATGTGTCCAGAGTCACAGGGCCATTGTCTCTCCGAGTAGGGAATCTTCCTGCATTGGCCTTTTAAGGATAACTGAGGGGAAGACATGACATTGTGCCAGTCTAAATGGCCTCTGGTGGTTAGGTACGTTGAGTAACACATGCATAATGATTATTCATTATATTTACCGGTACATCTCACATTGCCACAGGAACTCAAGATAATTTATACTGGAGTCTCCCCTAATTTTATCTCCAACAATAACCACCCTTTAAATTGTGTTACACTATGAGTGAGTACTTGGCCCTGAGTCAGTTTGAATTTGACTTTAGCTCCATTGATCAAAATGACGTATTGGTAGAAATATTATTTTTTATACGAACCTGGCTTATTTTAATATATTATTGCCAAGTTCTTAATGGTGTGCTAAAATTGTAATTCAGTTGTAGGTAGGTCATTCCATCGCAAGTTCTACATTTTACTGCCATAAATCCACCATAATCCATTGTAGCATAAAGTTTAATTGGCAAAATATAAAAAGAACCCAGAGACTTTGGTGACTTTAACAAATCAAACAAAAGTTTTACCTTTTTAAAGCCCATCTTTATTATTTTTATAAACAACTCTTTCATATACTTGAAAGATGAGCAAGTGAAAACGGTTTAAGCTCATGATGCGACAGGATACGTATTAAATTATAAAATATGTGAAGGGTACATATGAAGCAGAATATGTGTCATTTTAATATCATTTTAGAGAGCATTTTAATAGTTGATATAAAAAGCAAACAAAAGTGTTATTGAGACCTGATCATAATGAAAACTAGGTAGGCTTAAGGTGAATTTAATCACACCAAATTCCACTTCTGAAGGTTGCTCTGTCTCAAAATAAGTAAACACACACTAACATTGCAAGAAAGACTGATAACGACAGGGGAAACACTAGACATGAATTCCCCCCTCACTTCCCCAAAGCTTCAAATTGTCTTTGTAGGATATGTATTTATTTGTTTATTTACTTATTTTGTATAGAGCAGTGATGGCTAATCTTTTTTTTCTTGCGTGCCAAAAATGGCAGAGCGCACTCGCTAGTGCACACATGCGTGCCGGCACACAACACCCCTCCCACGCACATTGCACTGCACTGCACATATGTGTGCTGGAGCTGACAGGGCAAAGCCTCGCATTCCCTCAGAAATGGCTCTGCATGCCACCTGTGGCACGTGTGCCATAGGTTCGCCATCACTTGTATAGAGGAACATTAAAATTCTTTAGCATACAGTCTGTAAAGTAGAACTAGCCAAAACTAGAAACTTGTTTCTGAGTAAATGTGGGGGTGTTTTTAGATTTTTTAAATCCCACCTTTATTATTTTTATAAATAAGGTTGTGAATATACCTAATATTCCTTCCTCCTCCTATTTTCTCCAACAACAGCAACTCTGTGAGGTGAGTTGGGCTGAGAGGCAGTGATTGGTTCAAAGTCACCCAACTATTTTTCATGTCTAAGGTGAAACTAAACTCAGTGTCCTGATTTCTAGCCTGGTTCTTAGTCACTGAAAACTATATACTGTAGTAAAAAAACACCAATGTTGAACTATTTTAAATAAGAAAAAAATCAGGGTTGTGGGGTCAATTTTTTCATACATGATCATCCAAATGTTAGTGTTACATCAAAGATCTTAATTTTTGATATGTTCTGAGGCAAAATATTCCAAAAGTGTTCCTTCTTCAAATCAAATCATTACTGAATGATCACAGTATTATAGCAAAATAATAAAATCAGAAAAGCACTTTTGAGATGTGTGACAATCACCATGTGGAAGTTTTGAGTTTCAGAATTGCAAAATCTCAGGTTTTATATAAGAGGTATAAACTGCTTCAGAATCAGACACTCTTTGTGTTTGGATGTCACATTAAACATTAATCACACATGCCCCAGATTATGAATTCAGGAAGAGATCAGAGGCATTTGCTCTTATTTTGAATTCATTATAGCCTGCTATGGTATTCAAATTTGGTAAACACGAATAAATCTCTACTGAGATTTGTTTAGATCTTCATTTTGGGTGAAGGCAATACACAACTTTTTCTAGGCCAAATGCCACAGTTGAATTAAGTGGGATGTTAGGGACTACTTTCTAAAAACTAAAAGATAAGCTAGAAGAAACCCCAAGTTTGATTTTAATTAACTTCTTTAATAATTACAATTATCTATAAAGCTGTTTATGTACATTAAAATGTTATTTCTAAAGCATGTCATTTATTAACAAGATCAAATTATGAGTCAATAACACCTCATTATTTTCTGTTGTCAACAGAGAAAATATGTCAATCTTTTCAAATCCATTCACAGTTCAGTAAACATGAGCTAGGACTTTTTGAGGAATCCATTTTAATTTTACATGCACTAAAACAAATTTTACATTTTAAAAATATTATTAGGTGTTCCAGTTCTTTAATCTGCTAACCACCAATGCCCTTAATTTGAACTTTAAAAATATTCTCTCATTTTTGGTATAAAAATTGTATTTCAAACATTGAATCCATCATATATTTTTTATACCTTTCGTTTCTCAGACGTAGCCAAAACATCTGGTCCACATTGACATGTTAAAATATGTTTGAGTTGATAGTTATCACTCTTGTGAATTAGGGAAAAGTTAAGAAAAAGGTTTAATCATTGCAAAGTAATTGTATTCCACAGTCTTCCCACAGCTTCCAATTGAACATTTTGCCTCTAATTGATGTTTAATTTTAATTAGAATTTAATCTAGTTAATATACTACCCAGTCATTTTTCATAATTTTCCATCCCCACTTCTCTCATTATGTTTTAAGTTACCATTAGCTACAAATTTTAGAAATGTCTGGAGCAATCCTGTAGCTCAGAGCTCTTAGGCTATAAAGGTTTTCATTTATGTAACTGGCTGATTTCAGGAAAACAGAATGGATGTTAATTACTGTTTAAGCATAATAGTATGTTGTGATTAACTGAACTTCAAAGCAAAGTTGAAGTCTTAATAACCTCCAAGTGGCCTTAACAACTCTTTAAATCAATGCAAATGACCAGCTGTCCGCATGGAATATAAATCCTTCCATTCCCCACCATCCAGTCAGAGCTGAAGAAACTTCTTGGATGAGAAGTGAAATGTCATCAAAAGCAAAAAAGTCCAGTTGCCTCCTGAAAACAACACTTTATAGAGATGGCTAGGTTCATTCCTATTGTAACCGCTGTTCACATGGTGTCTGAACACAAAAGCTTTACAGCTTATTGTTGTTACCTTTTCAATGTGTTTATCAAGATAGGCCTTTAAAACAGGTTCCCTTTTTTTTCCAGATCAGTCTGGGAGACCTTCTTATTTGCAGTTCTTTTATCCACCTTTACAACTTTGCCTTGCTTATGTTTGCTGGGACCAAATTTTCAAATATGGCTGAGAGTGTTCAGTAAAAATGGGTAAGTTGCCTGCAATTGGAATTTGCAATGCCATTAGTGCAGTTGAGATTAGGCCTTTCTTTAATAGTTTAATCATAGTGAAATAGTGGCCACATTCTTATCTGAGACAAAGCATAGAAGGCTGCTACATTCTGGTTTAGCAGATCCAAGTAGTAATCTAATGTAGAACTCCTCAATGGCTCCTCCTTCTGCCACCAGAAGTACCGTAGTTACAATTGTGATTTCTCTTCTCCGTCATTTATTTGAAGTAGAATCTGTACCTTTTTTTTTCTTTTCTTATCAAACCAGAGTTTATTGCTGGGTTCAAGTTCTGAGTTTAAAAAAAACAAACTAGTGGTTAGGTTCACATGTCATACATATAGATATGGTAATTCTCTGATTTGTCTCTGATTTGTCTCTGATTTCCCCTTGCACATTACCTTCCTACCAAAGGTGGTCCCTATTTTTCTACTTGCATTTCTACGTGCTTTCGAACTGCTAGGTTGGCAGAAGCTGGGACGAGGAACAGGAGCTCTCCCTGTTACGCAGCACTAGGGATTCAAATCGCTGAACTGCCTATCTTTTGATCGACAAGCTCAGTGTCTTAACAACTGAGCCACTGCTTCCCTACCAATAGGAGGCACCTAACTGCAGAATTCAGCTTAGTGGGGTGTTTGAATTAGGCTTTAATATTTAAACCCTAAATTGTGATCTGCATCATAATTTTGGATATGAAGCTGGCTTCTTATTTACTAATCACATAAGATTAACTGCGATTAATATGGCCAATCACATGGTCATACTAGATAGCTGGAGTCCAAAAGAAAAGAATTCCTGTTCTATTCTATTCTATTCTATTCTATTCTATTCTATTCTATTCTATTCTATTCTATTCTATTGTAGCTGAAGGTTTCTGCACCATTTCTTCATAATGCTAAACATTCTTATTCAAGACATTGGCTCATAATAAAATAGTCTAAATAGGTTTATATTATGCCAGTTAATTCTAGTATGTACTCATTATTTATTTAATATGTTTTGCTTTACTTGTAAAAAAGAAAACTACTCTTTGAAGAAATGTTCTTAAGAGTTTGGGTTTGTATCTCGCATCATTTCAATGTCTTTGGGGATGAAATTATTTTAATAATTTTTACATATTTTGTAAATCTCCTGTTAAATATAAAGATGCAAAGCTACCGTAGGTATATGCCAAAGTATCTCAAAAGCTGCTCTGTTCTTAGCAAGTTGACATTCTGTTGAAAAGGTCAGATCTTGATGTAGAAACAATTTGGTTAAATGAGCCTTGAAATTTAGCTTGTTGGACCTTCTCTGATAATGTCTTTCATGTGCTGAACCCATTTATCTTAAGGCAGCCCATTGCTCCTCCCAGTTCACCCGTTTAAAATTGAAAGTTTATACTCTTCCTTGAGTAGATGCCTATGATGGCTATGCCTTCCACACTTACCCAGCTAGATTGGAGGTGATATGTAGGTAGCTCTTGAGTTATGATGTCACATGTTTGCATCATTTAGCGACAGCAGTCCTTTTGTGTGCCTGCCTTTTTCATGACGTTACTGCATGGGTGTCAAACCTGATCGCATCATGTGACATATCACGTGACTTTTTTGCTTTTGTGGAGCTAAGATAAGTGTGGCTTGCACATGATGCATCTGGCCTGCAGGTTGCCAGAGTGATACCCCTGTGTTTCTGTATGCTGTAAAGTGGCACTGCAGATTTTTTTTTTAGTGACTTTTTATCCAGAAGGCATTCAGTCATGTCAACTGTACAAGACTTAATTAGTCTCAGTTATTGTGTATGCTTCTCCAGCCAATGCAAAATGATAACTTACCCTACAAAATGCTTCAGTGGACTTTTCATTTCTGGTTTGAAAAGCTGTAAAAAGCAACAATTCTTGGCTTCTGAAAAGCTCATCCCATCTACTTTTAAAATACTTGATTCATTTGTCTTTAACTCTGAAAGTTTGGTCTGAAATGATGCTACTATTTGACTGGCACTGTAATGCTGTTAAGAAATGTTCTGTTGCATAACAATGAATTGTTAACATCTTTTCATCTCAGGGAGCGATAGTTTTTATCATATTTTTGCTCCTCATTTGCATTTTCCCCAGTTTCCGTGAAACACTCCCATATACATTTGTCAGAGAATGATAGTGAAAAAGGCAAATAACAGTTTTATTAGGCAAATAGTTTTGGCTTCATGGATCTTCTGAAAGGTCTTGGGGACTCCCAGGGGTTTGGAGACCACATTTTGAGAACCATTCATGTAAAACATCAAACAGTTAAGTGTCAAATCATCTCTTTTCTGTATCAACCAAGTACCATCCTGATAGTTTTATCACATATAGAAACTGAATTAAAACATCTGCAGAGTGTTTAAGGACAAAAATATTGGTGCCTGACTCAAGTCACCCCTAAAGGTGATTTTTCAAGAGGCAGCTGGACTTCCTTGTTTCTCTTGGAAGACATTTTGCTTCTCATTCAAGAAGCTTCTTCTGCTCTGAAGTCCTTGTATTTTATTTGGATTTTGGTCATCTAATTTCTGCAAGTGATAAAACACCTACAAAAAGTTCAATAGCAAAACCAAAGTGAAAAACTATATGTAATCGTTTCAGTGGAGTTTAAAAAAAATCATGCTTTGAAACTTCTTGGAACACTAGTAGGCATGATCTCCAGATCTTCTTGGAGCTGGGAGTTCCACTGCTTTGGCATTGCAGCAAGATAGGGTCCTTCATATATTCCATCATGAGCACCTCAAGAGAAGATGTGCACAAGAGTCTTTCTAGCTAATAGATAGCATCATTTTATATTAATATAGAGAAGAACATACTCAATACTTGTACATGTGTATTTTGTAACGCTTGTGCTGGCTCCAGAAACTCAGCTTATATATGATACAGATTGCTTGTCCTCTTTTATGCTGGAGGCATAGAGTTACCAAAGTTTCTTCCTGCCCACCCAATATGTTTTCTTAACCAGCTATTTTCTCTGGAGGCGGTGGAATGAAACTCAACCCATTTTAATTAAAACCCAACGGCTGCTGTTAAATAAGCAGAAATCCCCTCAGACTTGAGTAGGGAGACATCTGGCTTCACTTGCAGAAAGCAACAGCTCTGTTGCTTTTTCACATAAGTGCTATTCACAGTTTCCATAACCATCTGACAAGAATATAGATTTCACCTGTGTAAAAAGTTAGTGATTTTAATTGAATTATTTCTCAGTTGTGAATTTAAATTCTCAGCTTATGAGCCTTTTGTTCCCAGCTGAACATAATTGCTAACATAATGAAGAAATTGCAGTATATTCAAAGTGCCTCACACCAAATCTAAAATTAATTAGTGAATCTTGCTATGCATGTGGAATCCCTAAATTGCACCAAGGCCTCTGATGATGGGATTCTCGTACAGTTGACAGATTCTGTTCCAGTAGTTTTGCTGAACAGAATATGTCTTCCAGTATTTATGATGCAGCATTTTTGCAACGTGGTTTTCAACAAAGGCACATTTTTGACTATATTTTTTCCTCAGAATTAGAAATGATGAATATAAAATTTGGGCTCATCTTGTGATCTTTTTTGTGTGCTATCAAGTCAACGTTGACTCTTAGTGACCACATATATTTTCTCCATTTGTCAATCATTTTATATTTCCTATCCATGTAGTTTTCTTGGTTAAAAGACAGGAATGGCTTTTTATTGCCTTCCCCCATGCAGCATGAATTGATGTCTTTGTTCTGATGATCCTCCACCTCCAGCATCTTCCTATGTGGTTGACCTGGTAACTTGGTTATGTTTAGTGTTGCTGTTTTTATCTCAGCTCATTTTTTTAAATGGTTTTGCTCTGATGTTTTTAGTCTCGTTTTTTTATTCCCCGTTAACCAACCAGAGCCATGTTTGAGATGAGCAGCCATATGAAATGAATGGATGAACAAATGAATTAATAAACAAATGAATAACTAATAAATCTTTGCTACCTCAAATAAGTGTCTGTTTGCTTTAGCTCCGCAGTTAGTATGACCTTCACGCCTTGAGTGTCCCTGCTGGCAATATATACTCTTGGCATACATTCCTGACTTCCTTTCCTCATCCCCCACAAGAACACCCTCACAATGAGGCAGCACAGTTGGGGGCAGGGCGTTGTCTGGTTTATGGCTTGGTGCATTGTACAAACTCAAGTAAAAGTTGCTTTTATTCAGTTAACCATGCAATAGTCATTGAGCCGACATAGCCATAAAGCTAACCAAAATTTTACCATTCAAAGCAATTCTGGAAGAATTTTTTATAAAGTAGTACAAGCATTACATCAAACCAAGATTTAGTGTATGGCTCATATATTGTCTCTTTTTCCCCAAGTGACAGTTCCTTCCCTTTTTTTCCTGCCTATTCACTTGAACAAAATGCCAGACTTGCCTTAGAGCTTGCCTTAAGCCAAGAAGAAAGGAGATGGGAACATGCAGGAGCCACAGAAGGATTATTTTAGTAATCAGCAATGTAGAAGTACTTTAGCAATAAATTGATATGCTTCTTAACTGCATCATGATTTCTTTCCTGCAGGGGGATCTAATAAAACAGCAGGTGCATGTGAACATTTTTTTTAATTTAAAAAAAAAAAATCAAAATCTTTCACCAGTTTATCCTTTCTTAGAAAATAATGAGCCGCATTGGAAAATATTATTTAAAGAGTTATGTTTTCAGTATGGAAAAAAATATTTAAATTTCATAACTACCACTTGACTCCCTTGCTAGCACTTTCATTATCTTATTATCAGCATAGAATTAAATTGATTCAGAGTTAGTAGGAAAAAAGGCATATTGTAGAAATTATCCTAATTGAGGGAGGTACAAAGTTTTTATGCTGCGGGAGGAAAAAAACATTTTCCACAATCAGCAGAAATAGAAGACGTGCTCCTTAAAGCACTTCAGAATAGAAACTTTGCCAGTGGGGTAGTTTATATTGTGACAGATAGTTATTGAATTTTACAGTGTCTCCAGGTTCTTAAATATACTATATTTATTATAAAGAACTTTTTTTTTAAATTATCAGCAGCAAAACAAATTATAGTTCAATCTGGAAGCCTATGAAGACTTAAATGTATTCCATGAAGTCCGTATTTTGGACTTCATGAAAAACATAACTTATACATTCATATGACTAGAGAGAGAAAAAAAAGGTAGTTTATTATTATTTTTTGGCAGATTATCCTGACTGATGAATCCATCTGAAAAGCATCCCATTAGAGACTGGGAGTGATAGAATATTAAAATCTAATTTAATAGTAATACGGTCTTGCATATGGTGAGTAAACAAATCAAGCAATAAAGAACACACAGTTTTAAAGATTAGCCTTCTTCCACTTTTATAGGGCTATGTCCATCTGGGATAACAATCTTCAGATTACCACAATATGCAGTATGGTGGGAGCCTGGCTTGGAGCATTTCCTATTCCACTGGATTGGGACCGTCCATGGCAGGTTGGTTTGCTCTATTTTATATAAATTACGTAAAACTGATCAGACCAGCTCCATCCACTCCCATATTTAGTTTATAATTAAGATTTAATTGTAATTCCATTGTAAAGACTGTTGAAAGCAACATGGTAGAATATTTTCTCTAACAAGCTGGAAGTGGGTGAAGCTACTTCCTCAATGTGAGTTACATGGTCATCAGAATACTTTGAGATATACTTGGTGCAAGCAAGGCCTTGCTGCTTGCTAATGTACAGTTAATGACATTTCTCAAGTTCAAGCAGTAGCCAGTCAGCATCCAGCCCATTAATGTCATGGAGGACCTACACCTCTTATGCCATCTGAGAACGTGGCCTGTGGTGTGCTGCTACCTTCCATTAAAAGCACTTAACAAAATGCATTTGAAATGGCTATTGGCTTCAGATTGATCTTTGAAACAGCCTTAGCTGAGCCACCCTGTGCCGAAAACATGTTGTGTAGTTTTCCAACAAGCCCTTAAGCATTTTGCTGCTTGTAGAAAAAAAATGAGAAGCTGGCAGGATTGCCGGACAACTGTACATTCATCTGCCAACATTATTGTTGGGGAAGGGAGGAGAGGATAAAGTGATCTGCTAATAATGTAAAAGCGGATTAAAATGTTCTCAAAGCAGATATACCCACAACCAGAGGATGAGGGTATTTGGCATGAAGCATTCTGAATCTTGCTAGATTGAACGGAATGTCTGATGTAAATGAATGTGGTCCAGTTTAAATTACTATTCTTGTACCCTTTTCACCTCATATTAAATGCAAATGAACTTGCGATATAATTCAGAAATAATAATGGAAATTTGAGACATCGGTTTCTCTCTTTTAAAAAAAAGCATACATCTAATTATAGTCTCACATATTTTTGCACTAGGTAGATCTATCATAAATAACATGTATCAAAATATAAATCAAATTGAGGACAAACCCTTCCAAACCCAAGATATTAAAGGGGTACATTAGTGTCCAATGGCTACAGGAGGGAGAGGAGAATCCCAAGAAACATAATGAGGTAAAGTAAGGGGCAAGACTGCCTCCCTCCTCCATTTTCAGAGGAAGACTTTAAAAGCTGCTCTTCACCATCTTTGTGTACCCAGAAGCTCAAAGCTAATTTCCCATCAGCAGAATGCTTGTTGGGAAGAGGACTGTTGAGTAAGGGGTCTTTGAACAGACTTACTGGGATATATATCACTTTTCATGTATTAGAGCTAAATTTGTGGATGAAACAGGTTTCAGTTCATTAAATCTACATAATGATACCTTAAGATGCTTCTAGGTTCGTGGAAGTTTTAGAAAGCATCCTGTCAGCAAAATTTTGTTTTACCATAATTTCTCCTTTCAGAAGCTATTAGAAATGGTTAGGCACATAGCAACAAATATAATTATAGATGGCGTACAAATTGGCAGAGCTTCCAATTCACTACCAGGCTTTATTTTATTACCCTCTTAATAACGGACATTGAATGAAAGTGTATGTGTGTGTTCAAGTATATATTAATGTACAATAGTGGCAAATTTCTGTAGCTTGGGGGTAGGATGAGGGTGAAGATTCGTTCTCCCAGCTTGTGGGTTGGTTTCCGAACGTTTCGTTACCAGGCTAGGTAACATCTTCAGCAAAGTTT
>JANHFT010003941.1:50443-61046 GCA_032467955.1 Pseudoxenodon macrops
GCTGTTTGCTGGGAGGCAAATTGCTGGGAGGCAGAGGAAGATTTTTTTTCTTCTTTTCTTGTTTTTGTCCCCAAAAATTAGGTGCGTCTTATACTTCGGTGCGTCTTATACTCCGAAAAATACGGTAACTAGGATAATCTAGGGATTGACAGTGGCTTCCCTAGAGAGGCAGGGTCTTGGCAAATGTCTAATTCTCCAAGACTTCCACAGCACAAAGAAGAAACAGCACAAAGGAAAACTTTTTCAATATTTAAGATTGCACCAGTCAGCTGATAGAATGATCATTCCATGAATCAGTATAGAAAGGTTGGTCATATTCTCTGAAAAGGGTGGGTGGTGATAAAATTAAGAATCTGCCTAAAAGAACGAATGAATGGTTACAACCTTGTTCCCATCCCTTTCCAATCCACACCAAATGATAAAAATCTCTCCTTTCCCCTCCTGTTTCTTTCAATGTACTAAATGTGCTATTTTATGCTATGGTAATATCTTTTAAAAAATCAAAGGATCAACACATTGGGTTGGGCAAATCTTATCAAATATTACACAAGACTTCATGCTCTTGAGAAACTTCTCTACATTTTGTAACTGCCGAACTGCCAACCATCTATTGCTTAGAACTGTAGGAAGCAAAGGTTCTCAATCAGAA
Organism: Pseudoxenodon macrops; assembly: GCA_032467955.1. Taxonomy (NCBI): domain Eukaryota; kingdom Metazoa; phylum Chordata; class Lepidosauria; order Squamata; family Pseudoxenodontidae; genus Pseudoxenodon; species Pseudoxenodon macrops. Next base: position 51,093 of record JANHFT010003941.1, read on the forward strand.
CCATCTGTTTTTAGAAACAGAACCAAAAATAGCAATTGGTCAAAGCTACTGAAAAAATCCAGCCAGCCTGGGCTGAAGGGTAGCCATTAGTGCTGCTAAAAATGGTACACGGAAATACTCCTCTATACTCAAGGTTGCCGGCTTAAGAGAGCTACAGTCCCAGCCTGGATCCACATTATAATCTCTTTCCACAGCACAACTCACTAATGAGGACCTGCAAAATTCTCCAGAAGATGATTCATCCAACTCCTTTCTTTTTATCATATTCTAAAGTTCAGGGCTTTAAAATTGCTTTTTGATAGTGTTGCAGAAAAGCCAGAGCATGGCTTGCTTTATTATAAAGAGAATAAAGAGTACGGTATATAATCTTTTACAGATGAAACACAATGAATGCAAACATTTTAAAGATGCAACTCAAATAAAGACAGAGTTGGAGACTATGGCAAGTCTAAAAAAGAACATGGGACTGTAATAATCTCAACATACACCCCTACAAAAGTAACACCCACAACACACCAACGTTAAACAATTTGGGACAAAGAAAGCTCTGGATTAAGCAAATTAACATAAATTCATACTAATTTTCAATTATTGGGGGTAATTTACGGTATTTTTCTTTTGAGAGCCATGGAGTAAGTATGACAGAACATGAAGCCTGCAAAGACCTTGACTAGCCTGCTGTATTCTCTAAATGCATCACTGCCAAATGTCACTATTGTCAGGAAGGAATCACTACTACCCCAAAAAATCCGCAGCTGGGCACTTCCAATGCCTCACTGACACCACTACCTCCATCTCTGCTACTGCTCTGCTAGCCACCAAACAGCTATTCCTTTGCGAACTGCCATTATTTTTAATTTTTCAATGTCCATTTCTCCTCTGTGTGTGCATGCCTGCTCTCTAATCTTCTAATAAAAAATTAATTCAGGTATCACACCAAAATCTGGTTTGTACTAGTGGTATTTGATAAATTTTGAGCCATAGTTTGTGCTTCCAAGCCACCCTCCTGCATATGTTAGCTCAAGAACACTGTGGTCATGTAAGTCATCTATTTCCTAAGCATAGGGGATTCCCTAAACTCACTTCTGTGGTCTGTGTATCCAACACATATGCTTAAACTAGAGCCCTGTAGAAGTAGCTTACATTCAGCCTCCTGCAAGTGGCTTTAGAGACTTAATTGTGCAGCCACTGTTTTTGCATCTTCAAATGCACTAAATAATTTCTGATTAATCTTTCCCAGTTTACAAAATGTCTTCCTTGGTCACTTGATTTTTCCTTTACTGAACCCAAAATTCCCTAGAGCAGATCACACAAGTTTACATCTTATTGGTATGTTGTCGCCTCTGTGATGAAAACACAGTTTATACTCTAACCTACATAGCTGATGTAGGTCTTTAAAAAATCCACATTTTCCACTGACTTCATGTTGACAGCTCTTTTTTAAGTGTTTCTGATTTTATGAAGAAAATGCTTTTCAAATTAATACAAACTACTAATGAAAACAGTAAGACTAGCAGAAGTGAGTTGACTAATTCCTGGTTCCAGGACATTTTTAAATGGGAGTTTTCCTAACCCACAAATACTCAAGATATTTTGCAGTTATTTTCTTTTTTCCGCTAATAGATTTTTCTGCAAAAAAAATATATTGAGGCAGGAGTGGACAAGCATTTGAGACAAATGGAAGCTGACCATGACCCAAATTATAAAATTAGGGGAAAGTGACGGGGTAATTGCATAATAAAACCTTATCTGAAAGCATTTCCAAAAATGTGAACACAACCTCCTAGAAATGCATCTGTCAGGGCTCCAAGTAATAGATGCATTTGACGCTTCCTTGATTGGGCCATGTGTCTGCATCAGTCTGCAATCTGAATTTTGAGTTGCAATCTAAAGTATAGACCTTGTAGCCACAACATCTGGCCCAATCCTTGCATATTTTAATTTTTCTCCGCTTTTTCTCCCTTCTCTCTACACTTGTTCAGTATTAAGTGGCACAGTGGTTAGAAATGCAGAACTGCAGGCTATTTCTGCTGATTACCGGCTGCCGGCAGTTCAAATCTCACCGGCTCAAGGTTGATTCATCCTTCCATCCTTCCAAGGTCCGTAAAATGAGGACCCTGATTGTTGGGGACAATATGCTGACTCTGTAAGCTGCTTAGAGAGGGCTGTAAAGTGGTATATAAGTTCAAGTGTTATTGCTCTCAATTAGCCTGCTGAAGAATTTTAGAGAACCATTTTGTTCATTAGTTTGTGGCATGTTGCTTGGTTTCCAAAAAAGTATCACCCAACTATAGTTTTGAAGGTGTGTTTTTTTCTGTGGAACACTGAAAGACTTTTAATTTTTTCCCTACCATCTCCAAATATATTACCAAGTTTCCTTATACAATCAAGAAAGGCTAAAAAAAATCCTTAATTCTATTCTATTTGTTAATAGAAAGGAAAAACTGCTTCTGATAGGAATTGATGGTAGAATGCTATGTCTGCTAAAGAGTGGCATTTTCCACCCACTTCCTAGAAATAGGAGCTAGTCAGCTGCAGAATGAAATAAGGATTCCTTGACCAGCAAGTGTATGTGCAAGTGGCTATTTTTTGCTCCACAAAGCCTTGAATATTTCAACCCATAAGGCGGCTGAGCTAGCAACAAAACGAACTTTTGTCGTACATGTGTATGCACGCACATATCTATCCACCCACTCACATTTCATTCACAGCCCCAAACTACTGCATCCAAAACTTTGGACAAAAAGCTGGTTGGTGGTATGGATTTATATTCTTACATCTTTTCACAACGTTTACAAAGCAAACAAAGCATGAAATATGTGATTTCTCTTGCTTGTTTTAAAAATCGGTCCTAAAGCATTTTACAAAGTTCAAACTAAATAGAACACATTACAGATGGACAATTGAGCATAGTTGGAAGCAGCGAACACAATACTTTCCATTTATAATATATACTACCGGTAGTCATTATTTGATTTCATTAAACATTAAAGAAAAAAGCCTCAGAAAAATGTTAAGACTTAAGAGAAACCTATTTGGGACATTAGGGGTGTTTTTCTTCCTAGCCACCCATCCTTGAATCCCCCACCCCCCTATTTCAATTCTATTCCAGTAGAAGATCCGTCTGCTTTCAAAGGTGCCTTTTTAGGAGGCAACTGGACTTTTTCTTTGAAGACATTTTGCTTCTCATCTAAGAAGTTTCTTCAGAGCTGAAGAAGCTTCTTGGATGAGAAGTGAAACTTCTTCAAAGAAAAACAAGAAAGTCCAGTTGCCTCTTGAAAAAGCACTTTTGGGACAACTATGATTTGGATGACTGATAACCTCATAGACATCGCTCTTCTTTCAGATTATGGAATAATAACCTCAAGACAGTATCCCAAATAATTGTGTTGATAAAAGTTTGTTCCTTAAATGTTTTGTAATTATGCAAGAAAGAATTCTACAGAATTAGGAAACCGTACTCCTTATTCAAAATCAATTCTTCTCTTCTAGAGAGACATTATTTAAAAAAAACTAAGCTAGGTTCTTATAGAGTCCACTGTCATCTAGTTGTCCCTGCACATTTTAAAATGCTTCCTTCTAGATCAGTGATGGTGAACCTTTTTCTTCTTGCGTGCCAAAAATAGCGGCGTGCGTACACGCGCCAGCACACAACTCCCCCCGCGCACACTGCACTGCGCATGCATGTGCACGCCTCCCCCATTGGGCTGTTTTTGCCCTCCAGAGGGTGAAAAATGACCCAATGGGACTTCCTTTTTCCCCGTTGAGCTGTTTTCACCCTTTCACCCTGAATGTGAAAAATGACCCTATGGGCAAACCGGAAGTTCGGGAACGGACTTCCGGTTTGCTTGTGGGACCGTTCTTTTACCCTTCGGAGGCTTCAGAAAGTGTCCTGAAGCCTCCGGAGGATAAAAAATTGCCCAACAGGCAAACCGGAAGTGACTTCAATTTGCCTGCTGGGCCATTTTAAACCCTCCAGGGGCTTCAGGGGAGCATCCTGAAGCCTCCGGAGGGTAAAAAAACGACCCAATGTGCAAACTGGAAGTGACTTCGATTTGTCTGCTGGGCCGTTTTAAACGCTCTGGGGGTTCAGGGAAGCCTCCTGAAGCCTCTGGAGCATGAAAAACGGCCCTACGGGTTTGCCCATTGAGTCGTTTTTTTACAGGGCAGTGCCTCGCGTGCACTTGGCACGCGTGCCATAGGTTCGCCATCACTGCTCTAGCATAAGGACAAAATGTTTAAGTGGAATATGGATAAAAATAATTGGTAATTTGTTTTTGAATCAAATCTACACTGAATGGAAAAATAAGATTTTAGCCTGGAAAATAAATGTGAATATGGTATCTAATTAAAAACACAGTAAACATCTGTCTGCAAAGTCTAGGGTTAGTCTGCAAGGTATTATTTAATTATGCTCATAGAAAACTTAGTTTCCAGTAAAGATTACTATTTTTTCCAAGCTTGAAAAGCATCCAAAGCTTTTTCCATGATGAGAAAATGAGAGGTCACAGGTAGCATTTTTTAAAGGAGCAGGAAATAAAAATTTCCAAGAAGGATAAATTCCTAAAGGAGAGGTTGAAAGAAAATTAGGATGAGGCATTCATGGGGCTCTTCCCCACAGCTTTGAGCCACCAGAACTCTGCACTGCTAGTCCCTATCTTGCTACAGGCAAGAGGCCACCAACAGTGGCTCCTCATACAGCACATGATGAAGAAAAGGACTGGAGGACACTCCAGCTTTGTGTCCCCTCCCCCTTTCATTAAATACAGCTTTACCAACCAATAGGAAAACATTCCCCTATCACCTTAGCACAATGATGGCTAACCTTTTTCTTCTTGCGTGCCAAAAATGGCAGCATGCGCGTTAGCGCGCACACGTGTGCCAGCACATAAACCCCCTCCCATGCACACGCATGAGCCCCCCCCCCCATTGGGCTGTTTTTTTACTTCCAGATGGTGAAAATGGCTCAACAGGACTTCCGTTTTGCCCGTTGATCTGTTTTTCACCCTCTGGAGCCTTCAGGGAAGCGTCCTGAAGCCTCTGGAGGGTAAAAAACGACCCAACGGGCAAACCGGAAATGACTTCGACTTGCCTGTTGGACTGTTTTTCACCCTCCATGGGGATTCAGGGAAGCGTCCTGAAGCCTCCGGAGGGTAAAAAAACAGCCCAAAGGGCAAACTGGAAGTGACTTCAATTTGCCTGTTGGGTCGAAAATTAAGGCCGAAAATCAGCTGGCCAGCGTGCGCAAGAGTGCTGGAGCTTACAGGGCAGTGCCTCGCGTGCCCTCAGAAATGGCTCCGCCTGCCACCTGTGGCACGCATGCCATAGGTTCACCATCACTGCCTTAGCATGAGATGGAGAGGAGGCAAGTGTTGAAGGATGGACATTTCAGTGGTAAAATCTACTTACCTTCCCTACCGGTTTGGAAGCATGCGATTCGCTTCACTCACACACGTGCCTGCATCACACGCACTTTTTCACCCTCTACGCATGCGCAGGGGGTAAAAACACCTGGAAATTGTGATGTTCAGGCGGATGGGCAGAGCCTCACTCAATGGCCGCCACCAGTTTTCCAAACCACCAGCGGCCGCTGCTACCTACTTGCTTGAACCAGACTGAATAGGTAGCATTTCACCACTGGGACAGTTCAACATGTTTAGCTATCTATTAAAATTCACTCCAGGATTTTTTGCAAGTATTTTGCCTGCTGTGAGTTAAAAAATAGTTTCATTAACAGCTGGGAGATGCTCTGGAGAAGCTGTCTGATGAGGCAGGAGGGGGTTCTACACAACCTTCCCACTACACCCGCAAGCTGCCATTTCAAAGTGCATTAAACCCAATTTTAAAAATAGCCTAACAGTTGAGGACACTTTGTGGAAGAGTATCTCCCTCTTGTATCCCCAGGAACTCTCAGTTCTTAGGTTGCTGGCCCTTCTTCCAAAGCCAGCTCACTTAGCTGGAGAACGGTTCAGAGAATTAGTGGGATAGGGAAGCCCAGTTTGAAAGATCATTCAAACTGGAATGGCAGGGACCAGAATCCAGAGGAGATAGCAGGCTGAACCTGGCCTTACGTGGCCAGTTAAACTCTCCATACGGATCACCTGATTCTGCCACTGAGATAAATGTTGGTGAATTGTATAATGTACAGTCATTACTGCAAAAATGTGTCAGGGTAAGAGGGAAACCACTAACATTGGAACAAGTAAGGATAATGTATGGCTGCCTCAGGAATGAGTTGGGAATCAGAAGAAGGCAACATTCTGAAGACTTGCTGGAAGAAAGAGATTGCCAGGGTGTGTTTGTGCTACAGTTGGGTCCGAATGAGGAAAGGCTCATAAACTTATTTTATTTTTAATGGCTTACTTTATTCTCGGAAAGGAGGAAAAATTCAAACTTCCAGCTTGGTCAGAGGTGGGTTCCTACTAGTTCTATCTGATTCTATAGAACCGGTAGTAACTCCGCGATGAAGTCACGGAGCCGGTTCCATCGGTGTGTCTGTGGGTGCCGCCATCTTGGATTTTGCTTCTGAGCATGCACAGAAGCTAGTTTTTGATTGCTACATATACACGTGCAGCGCAACCCTGAGCGAACTGGCAGCAAAAATATTCACAACCCACCCCTGAGCTTGGCCTATTGCCAGTACTGGCCATTCACCACTTTCCAACTACAGGCATAGACGTTGTTCTTCTCCTCCAATTCCCAGCTCCTTGCAAACACACTCTATGCCCATATTGTCCGTCTTTGATTCCAAATAGCCAACTATCTGTCTTAAGTCTGGTCTAGCAGCAGCTCCAGCCCCAATGAAGTTATAGCAGTATTGAAAAAAGTGATTTATGACTGTTTTTCACTACTGTTGCAGCTTCCCCACAGTCACATTATCAAAATTTGGACACTTGCTAACAGGCATATATTTATGATGGTTGCAGCATCCTGAGGTCCTGCGATCACCTTTTGAGACCTTCCAACAAGCAAAGTTAATGGGGAAGCCAGATTCACTTAATAAGCCATATTACTAACTTAACAAACTGCACTTACCGACTGAGACAAGAAAGGTCATAAAAAGAAACAAAACAACTGTCTTGCTTAGCAACAGAAATTTTGGGCTTAATGGTGGTTATAAGTCAAAGACCACCTGTATTACTGTATCAAAATATCCATTATGGAAATGTTGTTTGCAACTGTCAACTCTGACAGGTTCTAATACACAATGAAACAGTGCAAAGTGGATTAATTACCCTTTTCTCCCCAATTTTTCCTGGTGAAAATGTCTTTCACCCCCAGCTATAATCTGTTTAAACTAATAACATCTCATTGTAAAAGAATAAGGCTGAATACTCAATTTCAATGGACATTTCAAACTCCATAAAAGCAATACAGACAAGCATAATCCAACAGAGGGCAGTATTGTCCCGTCTAAATAGTTGGTTGCAGACCATGCTTGCATCCTTCCTGGAGCACATTAATAGCAATATTATACTGCTTCACAGTGCTTTACAGCCGTCTCTAAGGGGTTTACAGGGTCATCATATTGCCTCCAACAATCTTGAGTTCTCATTTTATTTCCATCAGAAGGATGGAAGGATGAGTCAACCTTGAGCTGGTAAAACTCGAACTGCCAAACTGCTGGCAGTACTGCATTCTAACCACTACACCACCACAATGGTTTCATATATCACACAAGTTCACATTTTCCCTTCCTTGTAGCTCTTGGGGATGCTGGTTTAGTAAGTACAGGGCTGTGCAATGCTTGAGATTCAAAGTGGAAAAGGTACTTTGGAGTATGTGAGGACATTGATGTAGCAATAGCAATAGCACTTAGACTTATATACCAGTTCACAGTGCTTTACAGCCCTTTGTAAACAGTTTACAGAGTCAACATCTAACAATCTGAGTCCTCATTTTACCAACCATGGAAGGCTGAGTCAACTGGTTGGGATTGAGGGAATCGAGCTCTGGCCAATGTGAGCAGAGTTAGCCTGCAATACTGCATTCTAACCACTGGGTCACCACAGCTCTTATTATATGTAGCCCTTCTCAGCAATCTTCTTAAAGCAGCTCTTCCTTTTGCCTTTGTGGCTGCAGGTTGATGCCTGCAAAAGGGCTGATAGGTGTGACAAGAGCACCCCCAGGCACCTGTTTCTGAACGGTAGTCCTGTTAATTCATATACCACACCATGTCACTTGCTAAATCATCTTTGCAGAGCCACAGGTTTGAATCGCAGCTAAATCACAGTTTGGGGTAGGTTCACACATGACCTCAAACCTGGATTGGATAGATATAACATAATTCAGACAAATCTAGCAGCACATTATGTTTGATCTACGGTATGGCTTGATAGACACAAGAAGCCAAGAAAATGGCTGGGTTCTCACAATATACTGTAGCACAAACTCACCAACTCTATTTTAGAAAACTCTAGCATGCTCTGCTGTTTTTTGGAATCTGAATTACCTGAACTGCTCCCCACTCTTACCACCAATCGTTTTCCAGGACATAAAGGATGCAAAACAAGAAACTCTATTTTAGTCCAGTGATCTGTATGCACCTGAGGGCATGTGGTTATTTTTAGTTTAATGTATCATGCAAATGCAAAAACTGGGTAAATTGAGAAAGCCATCATTTGCGAGCAAGATTGTTGAGTGAGGACAATCCTTGTTACGCAGTACTTGTAATACAGACAGAGCTCAAGAAAACCCAAGATAAGCAAGTAAAAGATAAAGTGTCTGCATCCGTTTATCTGGCTGACCACGTATATAGCTAGTCCCCAACTTACAACAGTTCATTTAATGACCATTCAAAGTTACAACAGGACTAAAAAAGTTACTTATGACCATTTTTCACACTTATGACTGTTGCAGCATCCCCATGATCATGTGATTTACATTTGGATGCTTGACAACTGACTCACATTTTTGATGGTTCCCGTGTCCCGGAGTCACGTGATCCTTTTTTGTGACCTTCTGAAAAGAAAAGTCAATGGGGAAGCCAGATTCACTTAGCAACCATGTTACTAATTTAAGAACTGCATTGATTCACTTGACAAATATGGGCAGAAAAGTCATATAATGGAGCAAGCACATTAATACATTTCTCACTTAACACATTTCTCACATAACAACATAAATTTTGGGCTCAATTATGGTCATGCAGTGAGGACTACCTGTATTTCTAATAGGTAGCTTCTGCTTGTTACTGCTAAGTGTAGGAAGACATTCAACTGGTATAACATTTCTCTGCATAAGTAGTGTAGCAAGAGAAGGTGTTGTTAGGAGCAGTGAGAAAGTTTGATCATGAGGAGCAGGTGGACCTAATTGCTCTTTTAACCAATTAAAGTTTAATAACAAAGGTCTCCTTTAAACCTAGAGGTTATTTAAGTCTACTAAACTCTAGAGAGAGCCTTACTTTGGATGTATTTTTCTATGGCAGCTGCTAAATGTTACTTAGGGAACAGTGCCTGGCAAGGTTCTTGTCTTTGTAAATGGAATAAATCAGACCTCATCAGAAAAAAAGTTATATTTTCTGATTTCCCAGTTATTGATATTTATATAAATTGAGACTTGCAGGTGGCATTTATAGCTGATTCTGTTCTGCAAAGCAAGGTTGCCAGGAAAAGACCTCCCCCCAGGAGATTTTATAAATGGTTAACAATTGAATAGGGATGATATACGAAAGAAGGAGAAAGAAGGAGAAACCCGGAAGCAACACTGTGAAGGACAGGGGGGGGGATTTCCCCCCCTTTTTTTTCTTTTTTATATATTTTATATTGAAAAAATGTGATTGTGGAAATTAGGATAAATATACAACTAATTAGAATGTGAGGAAAAATTGATTAAACAGAAGATAGGGAAACTGGAATACCACCCCAGGAAGAAGGGCAGCAGCAAGGGAACGGAGAAAGGGAGGGGAGAGGAAGGGGGAAGTAAGATGGAAGAAAGGAGGAGGTAGAGGAGGAG